>PPHD01006152.1:0-25057 GCA_002909625.1 Bambusicola thoracicus
GGAGAGAACTTTTAGATTAGATGCCAGTGGGGAATTTTTCACTGTGAGAGTGGTGAGGTGCTGGAACATGTTACCCAGAGAGGTTACGGGTGCCTAATTCCCGGAGCTGTTCTAGGCCAGGTGGGATGGGTCCCTGTGCAATCTAATCTAGAGCCTGATCTAGCGGTTGGCCACCCTGCCCGTGGCAGGGATGTTGGAATTTTATGATCCTTGAGGTTCCTTCCAATCCAAGCCATTCTGTGATTCTATGATTCTGTGTTTCTGTAGTTCTATGATTCTATATAACTAAGGAATAAATGGTAGAATAATATGTAAATGTTGAAATGGGCAATGGAAACCACACTGGATTCCTTCCTTATTTTGCCAATAATTGTGCCTTTGCTCTCAGTGGGACTGTATACATTTTTTATCAGTAGAAATATCCTACAATTAGTTAATTAAGTTGATGTTTAAAATGGAGAAGTAGCAATTTGGACCTAAAGTTAGTGATGCCTTCTGAAATGAAGCACGTTTCTTTAAGATGAATTTATCTTTGATAAAAGGAGCTTTGAGATCAGAGAGGCACCCCACGCTGACCCTAAGCAAATCTTGTCATAATCTCTACAGCAGGTTGTTTTCTTTTCCACATCATTGAGAAAGGTAAATAATACCTCAACTGTCTTTATTGGCCTCTACATTTTTGTATAGTAGTTACCAGTAGATGTTTCAATTAAATTCACTCAGTACTTCCAACAGACATTTCTTTCTTTCACATAACTAAAACTTTACATGACATGCATTCAGTTTCATCTTGGGGCATAGCAATTTTTTATTTTTTTTTTCAAAGCAGTTTAGTTACAGGATTACCTCGTGTCTAAAAGGCAACAGGTTTTTATCCACAAGTGCTCACATCTTTGGAGGGCTGACAATGGGACTAAATTATCTAAGTGCCCTTTTCCAACTTGAATGATTCTATGATACTATGATCTTCCTAAAATATGGAGCTAGCGTGATTAACTAGAAATGAAAAAAAATGTAAATTGCAATTGTAATTGCAATGGTTTTTAAACCTGTCAATAAGTAATTTCAGGATGATCATTTCATTATCACATGTGAGGAAAAATAGCTAGCCGTTTCTTTGCAAAGAGCTGGGAGAGTTCATACATATGTCTGTTACTGTACTAACCAAAAGAAGAATTTCAAACACACCAGAGTACTAAACAAAAAATATCGTCTGGTTCAAGGGGCAAGACATTAGGATATTAAGTCCTGAAGTTGCTGACCTCTAATTGATTTCAACTGGTTACTATTTGCCCATAGGCTGCAGGTAAGAGTGAGTGGGTTAGCCTTGTATTTGTGTCTATGCAGATGGAAACTGAGAAAGTTTATGTTTTGACAAGTTTACACTTAGATACCTGAAACTAACAAGTGTGTGGGAGCGTAATATGTGGGTAAAGAGAGAGCAAACTGAAGATCACTAAGGAGTTGAGCAGTTAAAAAAAGTGGATTAAAGGTTCATTTTTCAAGACCTTATTCTTTAATCTGATTTTACTCAAAGTAATTAGTTTACTCTCAGCTCTGAAGCTGTGTACGTCCTGCTCAAGGAGCCAGGAAGTTGTCTGGCAAGTTATCTGATCTTAATGATGATGACCATGGCATCCTGGAAATTCAGACACTACATGGCAGAACTTAAGAAATTTCTCCCAGCACTAGGGCCAGCAAAATAACTATTTCACTTCACCAATTTATTTATTTTAAAAGGAAGCAGATCCCTAAGTACTAAAGACCATATGAACTTACTGAGACAGTATTTGTCTTTTGATTTGTTGTTACCAGATGATAAAAAGCCAGACATGGGTGATGATACACAAAAAGGGGAGGGAATCCTGTTTTGGTACATTTCCAGTCAAATATTTATTATTTCTGCCAACATCTCCTGTCACAGTCCTACTCCAGTGTTCTCAAAAGGAGAAATATCCTGTGAGTTTTTCCTTTACCTTTACCAGATTTGGATCCACCTGATTTTTTTCTTCTTTTGGATAGAGTCCCATACATAGAAAATTTATATTCACTGGATCAGTGAAAAGAAACTTGATATCTAAATTGGCTGTCCTTGTAATCTATTTAAGTGTATATTCTGAAGTTTATGAACAAAATTCACACATTTGGGTTAAAGTGTTTAATCATGTATTTTTAAAGTTCAGTCTAAGTTTGTTACCACAGTGTGCTGCTAACATGGATAACTGTGTGGAGGTACAAGAAGTTGTACCTTGCATGTGAGCTGTTTCTTCAGCACCATATTTTGGTGAGGGCAAATTTATCCTCTGCAAAACACATAGTGGTCAAAATCCTGGTGAATGCTGAAATAGTTTATAAATACTGCTATTGTGATGTGGCTAGAAAGGTGAATATTTACATCAGAGACACAGTTGTGTATCAAGTGATGGTTTCTGAGAAGTCTACCCTATTCCACAGTCCCCAGATAAGGTCAGCTGCATTGATACAGTGTTCTTCTAGACTTTGAACTCTTTGAAGTGTAGCATGAACTAGGTCTTTTGTGGTGCAGACGAACTGAAGGTGTAAATGCATGGAAAGAATGCATTTTGCTTCTGGTCAGGGTTTGCTTTCTGCTTTTCTTCCTCTGCCTGACTGTACTCTTCTGGAGTTTATTCCTCACACCCCTCCCTGACACATCCAACAGAAGGCCTTGGTATAACCCTGTTACTCTGCTTATCACAGACACATACAGCATCTGTTGTCATAGGTAGGAAAGAGGAGCAATATGGAGGCAAGGCAGCTGTTGATACAACTGAAGGCTCTGGCATCAGTCCTCTGAATTAGGTGGAGAAAGAAGAGAGCAAGAGGATATTTTTAGAATGCAGGAGGCTGGAGAAAATTACCTCATGCTTGAAGTCTCTGGGTTTTGTCATTTTTAAGTCTACAGTGATAAAAAAAATATGGAAATGGCATCTTACTACATCTTTCCATGTCCTTATTTATCCATCATCATTTTCCCACCCACGCTGACTTCCGGTCTTAACAACTGGATCATTGAAGGCCTTTAATCATAAGCTAGTTCCACAAACATTTTGTTTTTCACCTGTCTCCTGGAGGTCAGTGGCACATAATTTCAGGCTAATTAATAGAAAACAGCCAAGAAAAAGGATGAAGAGTTGGATTTTTAGTTGTGCTCAAAATCTCTCTCTGTTTGACTGATGTGGCTGCATTAAAAAAAAAAGCCTGCATATTCACAGCCCCTGCACCCACAGCCCCTACTGCAAGCAGAATGCTATATTATTATCTCAGCAAAATGAGGTAACGGTGCATCACCTGAGGTACAGTTGCTTTCTGGTGGCCTGTAGGAATGGTTGCAGGGCAAAAAGCACTAGCAGAGCAAATGGATTGCTTTTATGTATATATATTTATATACTGGGAAGCATAATGTTTACCATTCAGGTCTTATTTTCTCACTGAGTGCTCCACTATTTGACAGCTAGTGACATTCAGGAGCTGAGAGTTCAGGGAAAGGTACATCCTCAGATGGGATTGTCTGCAGACTTCCAGGGATTATGCTGAATTGGGAAAAGGTTATTTAAATGTTGAAAATACTTCTCTGGAAAATCATAAATATTAAAAATATTACTCTATACTATAGTTTTCTAAGGAAATGAACATTAGAATGTCATGTGTAGGTGGGTGCCTCAGTAAGTCTAGCTGATTTCCCTGTGTTTCACAGTGTTTACGCCTCCTGATGAGCTTCAGCTAAATTTGGCAGTGTGGCTGTAATCTCCAGACTTTTGAGGTTCTAAAAGTACTTTTTCTTATAGACTAAACATAGAGAACTAATATGAATTATAGTAACTTCTTCACTTTGCAAACTACAGTCTGAGTCCAACATTTGTAGAGCAAGGTAATGAAATCAATTGTTTATCATTACAGCTCACGGGTATCTTCTTGAGCAACATCTTGAGAAACACAAGTGATAGATTTTTAGTGCAGTTATTGTTACGCAGGCACACATTTTGAGAGGAATATTAATTGCTTTAATACTCTGCAGATGAATGGATGTTGCTTAGCCTGGTGACTAACTGGCCATATCCTCTCCTCCAGTGACTGCAATGTGTGCAGTACAAAACTCATCATGTCTGATGGTTTTGTAGTAAAACAACTGCATATGTACTCATAGTCAAAGAACCAAATTCTGTCTTTGTTTCAGAGTTGCAACTCCCACTGCAGCTGTAAGGCTGTAAGTTTTGGCACTCCAGTGTGTAATGTCTCTTAGTTTTGGCTCTCAGATCAGAGTCTTTGAATTTTAATTAGCACTTGTAATCATTTTGTTGGCTTTGTTGACTTAAGTAATTACATGCTTGAGTATTCTGTTGAATTAAGATCTGACCTGTAAACTTCCTTACTTTATCTAGTCAGTGTTTTCTGAACTCCACGGAAGGCAAGTTGAGGGAGGTGATCCTGCCCCTCTGCTCTGCACTGGTGAGGCCTCTGTACTGTAGTGCTGCATCCAGGTGTGAAGTCCTCAGTACAGGAGAGGCATGGACCTGTTGGAGCATGTCCAGAGGAGGGCCACAGAAGTGATCCAAGGGATGGAACACCTCTCCTATGAGGACAGGCTGAGAGAGCTGGGGCTGTTCAGCCTGGAGAAGAGAAGGCTTTGAGGGGACCTGATAGTGACCTTCCAGTATCTAAAGGGGAGCTACAGGGAAGAATGGGACACACTCTTTAGCAGGGTCTGTGGTGATGGAACACGGGGAAATGGTTTCAAACTTAAAGAGGGGAGACTTAGCTTGGACATAAGGAAAATTGTCTTTTACAGTGATGGTAGTGAGGCACAGGTTGACCAGAAAATTGGTGGATGCTCCACGCCTGGAGACTTTCAAAGCAAGGCTGGATCAGGCCCCGGGCAACCTGATCTTAGTTGTGGTGTCCCTTTTCATTTTCATCACTACTTTCAGTAGAAATAAATACTCTGGGAGAGTATTTTGCAAGGTGTCCTGTATGTAAGCTTCCTGTGACCTAAAAGCCTCTTTGCTCCTGTACAGAAAGGTCCTCTTTACTCTATGTGCACTTTTTGCAGTTGTCACGATGGAGATTGAGCTCTTGAGTGAAGGATTTTTGTAACACCTCCTGGCTTACAGATCCAGCTGGAGGAGTGGTTCAGCTTCAAGCAGTGCCTGCATGATGCTTTACCTGAGGTACTCTTGGAGAGGGAGGAGCTGCAAATGAAAGCCCCACCAAAGCACTGTGAGAGTAGTGTTATGAGTAGTGTTTATTACTGAAGCTAAGCAGTGGTTTATCTGGCTAGGACACTACTGAGCGGTGTAACTCTCATTCCTGCAGTCATGTAACCCAGTTCGTTTCCCAGATATACCAAAAGGTTAACTTGCTAAATGTCAGTGAATTGACTGAGAGTGAATGTTTTTCCCTGTTCCATACATTCTATTCTCAACATCTCTTTGACACATCGGGGAACAGATGCTGAAACTGATGCCAGTAATACAAATACTGCTGTTCAGAGTCTTTTGTTTGGTCTTCATTAGCTGGGTGGGTTGTTAAGAAATGAGTGTATTAACTATATTTTGAAAGCTACTGAAAGTTAACTTTCAGATGGCTCTAAATTCTGTCACATTTTATTTGGGTAAAAGAAAAGTGAAGAGGTGATGAATAAATATTAATGTTAATTACAGAAGCTACTGAAATGGCCATCTCTGCTACCTGTGTGTGTCAAAGCCTACTACTTTGGATACAGACCTTCCTTTGGCTCCTTCATCAAGAGAACAGTTATGATGAGAAGGAAGTACTGCAGATACGAAAGAATTTGCGGAGTCTGGATATGCCCTTGTCCTGGAAGGCTTCACGGCTTATACAGTGAAGTGAACACCGCGTTAGATTAAAAGAAAAAAACAAACAAAGGAACTACAGCAGTGCCTTGCTTTACATGAATGAGAGGATTTGCATGTTGATATCCAGAGGGGTTAATTCACACAAATCCATAGTCGCATCACTAAAGCTGTGAGACATTCCATCAAAGGTGATAGATTTTTCAGCTTTTAAAACAAAGTGCTTCTTCAAACCCAGTTGTTGTGGTTTAATCCAGCATGCCGCTCAGCACCACACATCCCTTCGTTCACTCCTCCCACCTTCCAGTGGAATCTACTGATTCACTTGTTATTTCATGCTTTCCATCAGCTGAAAAAAATCTGCTATTGCATGGGAGAGGGGCTTGGCTCTGGGCAAAAGAGGTTTAAGGAGAGCCTGGAATTGTCTCAGGACATAGTGCTTTCGCATTCATGCATTGGCAAATCTGGAAGAAGTAGCAGTAAGGATGTCAGTATAAAGGACTGACAAGCTGAGTTCCAGGGCTGTGTTCTTCACATTCAGTATATCTGCTGGCTTAAAGGCTTTGGTCTTTGAGGTAACTGGTATACTGATGCCTTCTTATCTCTCAGAGACTTGTAGAACTTAATCAGTCAACATTTCTGAACAGTGAATTCTTCCTCTGGTATAAGCTATTAAATTTCAGAGCAAAATAAGAATAATCTTGGTATGTTCGAGTTAGCTACTTTGGTATAGGTGTAAACAGAGTGGGTTACACTTGCTACATCATAGGGGATATCTGGGTTATTGCAAATGCTACAATCCTTTTCCTTTGGATTTCTGAGCTATTTTTATTATACTAATTCTGATTAAAATATTAAGTCTGATTGTCAGCTCTAATCCATGCTTCATCCCTACATATCTAGCAGCATTAAATGCTATGGCTAGTCTGAAAGCATTTAAAAACACTGCCACACTGTAGGAAACTGTGAGGAAAACATCCAAGCTACAGACATTTCTCCCTTTGCAATGGAAGAGTTTATGGAGCTGCACAAGCCAGGATAGTTGTTGTATTTAGCATATGCCCCAATTTGAAAACAGCTGATTTAGGTTTTAGATGTTTGTTGATTCAGTGTGAGGAAGCAGAGCACAACTGTGGTTTCACTGATGTGAAAGATCATTTATCAGTTTTCAAGTGTCGTAGTTCTTTTTATTTCTCATTAACAACAGTTAATCAGCGCTACTTCCAATAATTGTAATGGCTGTATAAGACAGGGCTGGAAATGCCCATCTGTTCCCAGAATGAGTGGAGTTGAGACTGCTCGAGTCCAGACCTAGCCTGTTTTCTGGGCAGGGTACATTTGCTTTGAAACTACTCCGTATCATAATCAGGCAACAAAAAGCTTCCGCAGGCTACTCAGCAGCATGCAGCCCATGGTAGAAACTGAGGAAAAGACCCAACTCTGGAGCTGTCTTATTTTCTTAGGCTGTTTTGGCCCATACTGGGTTGTATTTTGGGCTCTCTGTACTGCAAGTGCAAACTTACAACGCAATCCTAAATGTTGATACCTAAAAGCTCAGCTAACATCTCAAAAGCACAGAGCTGCTGTGAGAGGGCTGTCAGCCACAAAGTGTGAACTCTGTAGCACTGCTTTGAAATTAAAATGAGAAAAATACCCCAGAGAAGGCTTTAAAAAATATTTAAGTCAAATTTGTTTTTTACCATCTTGCATGTAAAAGTTTTTTTCACAGTTTTCTAGTGAAAGCTAACTTGGCTGTGCAAAAAGATATTAAACTAGACCATATTTTTCTGTTCTACCTGATGTTTAAATAATTTAGAAGATGGAAATAATATTTTGTTGGTGTTACTGTTTGTTCTAACAATAAAGGTTTTGCTCATTACATGTGCAAATGAATTACGCAAGGCACATAAAGGCAAGGAAGGCCTGGTAAAGGAAGCATCTGAGCTAAATATATTAGATTCTGTAGAATTTGGCAACCATATGCACTGTGATTTTCTGACATGGACTCAAGGAGGAAAATGCTACAATAAAAATATTAAGCTAGAAATCATAAAGTTCAAGTTTCCATCTTCAAATTGCTGTTTAAATTCTCTGTTTCCAACTGATTACTGAATTGCTGCAATGGATAACATCTTAAAATCTTCCTTAATAATAGACGAAAATTGAATGTATTGGCTATAGGGATGTTTGTAGGAAGACCCATTTCACCTATGTGGTTAAAGCTTAAAAAGTAGTTTGAATGCAGCACTGTTATTCCTAAAAAATGCCTACTGTAGGAAAAGCATGTGCACACTAATTAGAGGACAAGGGCACAGATTGCTTTCTGCAGTGAAAATGCTCTGCATCAGGACATCTTCGCCCACACAGTCGTCTTGCTTGGACTATCCACATATCAGATATCCACTTAACCACTACTCAGCTTCAAAAAGACTTCTTCCTGCTTGTAGAGTGGGGCACAATCTGGGAAATTAGCCTTCTACTTCAACATGATATATTCACTTGAGGAAGATTATCCTTTGAAATGGGGATTTCCATTAATTTTTTGGCCATACAGACAGAGGAGATGGGAGATTAATAGAAGTAACAGCTGTCAACACAGAGCAAGTTAAGAGTGGGTACAGAGAGCAGTGGGAGGATTTTGAGAGCATGCATGGAAGCTTTTTTGAGGACACAGCAGTCATTTTGAAAGCACAAACATGGCTGGGATGTACACATTTGTGGGAAATTGAGACTCAGAAGACAGCTTAGTCACTTTTTCAAGGGGACTGAGAGTTCAGGTTTCACAGTTCTCAAGCACATCTATTGCTCAGTTTTAAAAGAGCCTGGATGACTCTTCAGAGTATGTCTTTTTACACTTTCAGCAATTCATTCTCCAAATAACCAAGACTGTCCCTTGTGCTTCTTTTTCCTTATCCTGCCACAAAAATCAGGATTACTTTTAAAAATTGTATCCATCTACAGTAGATTTATTTTAAAAATACAGTGGCAGATACATGTATAGAAATGCATTTCCCCCCATGCACTAGTGATTGTGCATTATCACCATTAGATTATTTTTCCCAGGTTGATCTTTCTGGCATTAACTAGAGCCACAGAAAGACCTTTTTTCGTTATACAATGGACAAGCCTAGTCTTTCCATCCCACAACTGTGAAGAAAAGAAGGCTATGTCAATATTCTGGGTTTATTTTTAGCTTCCTGCAAGCTGTCGCCTCCTCCTTCTTGGCTCCTCTGTCTCCAGGCAATCGGGAGATGCTGTCTTCCTCTCTCACAGTCCCACCTTTCTGCCCTAGTGGTTATACACCATCTGTTCCGGAATTCATGCTTGTTCTCCAAATAAAAGTAAAGATAAGATTATCAATGGAAGATATTTTAAAACCTCAGTCTCCCTAGGTGAATTCTTAGGTCAAAACTGGTGACTTCAATTTCATACACTTCTTTCCTCTTTGAAGTGACTAAGTGTTGATGTTCTGATCATAAAACCATTTAATTCAGAAGCATTATGAAAGTCATTGCACATAAAAAAGGTCACAACAGATCAGACCTGTGTTCTCTAAATTAAATATCTCGGCTCCAAACAGGAATTTCTGTACGAGGAATTACAAGAACAGGGAAAGCATATGGTGTTTTGACATTACCAAAACTTTCAGAAATAAGTGGCTAAGGTACTTACAAACTTGTTTACAAGCCCATCATAGACTTTATTTTTAAAATTTGCCCGGTTGAATCTGGAGCCTGAATATTTTTTTTTGTATTTAGAGTGCTTTGTGTCTGGGATTTCAGCAACTGAAGTAAGGTTGAATAAATAAATATAATCCTTCTGTTTTGAATCTGTTCTATTTGCTGCTCCCTAATTCTCGGAAAAAAAGTAATAGTGAAAGTTTCTCCTTGGTCATAGATTTGTCTGATTCTTATGCCTTTATGAGCATGTAACATATCATATCATAATGGCATCAAGCTGCTCCAGGGAAGGTTCAGGCTGGACGTTAGGAAATAGTACTTCTCTGAAAGGATGGTCAGCCACTGGAATGGGCTGCCCCACACCAGCGAGGTGGTGGAGTCATCGAGCCTGGAGGTGTTCAAGGAACATTTGGATTTTGTGTTGAGGGACCTGGTTTAATGAGAACCACTGGTGATAGGTGAATGGTTGGACTTGATGATCCTTTGGGTCTTTTCCAACCTTAGCAATTCTGATTCTATGATTCTATGATTCCTCAGTTGATTTAGTTTCCTTAGCCTGAAGAGGTGTCATCTGTTAGAGTGTGTGCAGTTCCATAAGGACAGGACACAGATGCACAAGAGAGTTTCTGCCTGTCACAGGTTCATATAAGGGAGAAAGCTCTTGCAGAGAATTCCTTCCCTAAGGCTTGTCAGAGGTCTTTCACAGCATACAATCATTCCAAATTAAATGCATATTAGAAGACAGCTTAATGGTGCCACCAGCAACTCTTTCAGAGCAGTGAAGGACAAATGCCAAGATTCATTTAGCTCAGTGACTTCTTAATGTGAGTCAAGAATCACAGATGAGCTTGGAAGGGACCTTCAGCACCATCCAGATCCAACCCCCCTGCTGTGGGCAGGAGCATCTCCCATTAGAAGGAGTTTAGAAGGAGCTTCTTAGTACTTCGGTGTTTCTTTTATATTCCTGTGCTGTTTTTTGTTTGTTTGTTTGTTTGTTTTGTTTTTTCCCCAAGATGGGAACTACAATGCTACATCCAGTGTCACTTTAAAGAGCAGAAGTATTAAAATATGGCTCTGATTTAAAGACTTTTTACTAGGGAAATCCAGGAGATTAGCATTTCTCTGACTTTAGTCATTGATTTTTCACTGCAGCTGCTTTGAAGTCATTAGACGCAAGAGTTAATCATTCTTGATATTTTTACTGCTAGCGAGTTCTTGTATAGATAATGTTGGATACTACTGATACTAATGACAGCAGTTTTATTTATAGCTGTGCTTCATACTACTGTGTAAGTAGTAGGAGAGTACTCTGGGATGAGGTAGAAGTATTGGCATAGCATCAACGAATTATAGATCATACTCACAAACTGTGTTAAAGAACATTAGTAGGGTAGCATCCCAGTTTTAGGAACTGCAAAAAATGAGCCTGTCAGTGCAGTCTTTATCTGATCAAGTGCATGCTAATCTAGTCCACTCCACTGCCTTTTAAGTGGAGTCTTTTCAGATGTTAAAGGATTCTCCAGAGTGAGTGTGCAACACTGAGCAAACTCTTTCCTCATCAGAAGAAATTCCTGCTCTATGGTTAGAACAACCACTATGTTACAAAAATTTGAGGCCTGTAACTGGTCATGTCTCCCAGGGGTCAGTGCTGGGTCTGATCTTGTTCAACATCTTCATCAACAACCTGGATGAAAGGATAGAGCCCACCCTCAGTCAGTTTGCTGATGGTACAAAGCAGGGAGGAGTGGCTGAAGGCAAGGCTGTGCTACCATTCAATGAAACCCAGACAGACTGGAGGGCTGGGCAGGGAGGAACCTGATGAGGTTTAACAAGAACAAGTGTAGAGTCTTGCACCTGGGAAGGAATAATTGCATGTATCAGTAGAGGCTGGGGGATGACCTGCTAGAGAGGACCTCTGTGGAGAAGGACCTGAGGGTCCTGGTGGATGACAGGTTGGCCATGAACCAGCTGTGTGCCCTGGTGGCCAAGAAGGTTAATGGGATTCTGGGGTGCGTGAAAAGGAGCATGTCCAGCAAGTCAAGGGAGGTGATCCTCCCTCTCTACTCTACCCTGGTAAAGCCTCACCTGGAGCACTGTATCCAGTTTTAGTCTCCCCAATACAAAAATGACAGTGATCTCCTGGAAACAGTCCAGCAGAGAGCCACAAAGATGATAAAGGGCGTGGAGCATTTCCCCTGTGAGGAAAAGCTGAGTGACCTGAGTCCGTTCAGCCTTGAGAAAAGAGGACTGAGAGAGGATTGATCAATGTCTATAAATATCTAAGGTGTGGGATGCAAAGTGACAAGGCTATACTTGTCTTTTCAGTGGTGCGTTGTGATAGGACAAGAGGAAATGGCCACAAACCAAAGCATAGAAAGTTCCACACAAATGTGCGTAAGAACTCCACAGTGAGGGTGACGGAGCACTGGAACAGGCTGCCCAGGGAGGTTGTGGAGACTCCTTCTCTGGAGGAGTTCAAGACCCATCTGGATGCCTACCTGTGCAATCTGGTCTAGGCAGCCTGCTTGGGCAGGGGGGTTGGACTCAGTGATCTCTAGAGATCCCTTCCACCCCCTACAATTCTGTGAAATCTGTGAAATCTGCTATCCTTCTCTTACAGTGTTAATGAGCTGTGTAGGTACTGTCTGGCACCACAATCCACAGAGAACAACAAAGAGAGAGAAAGCCCATGGTAGGGCAGAACTGGTTTGGTGTCTGCTGGAACTTCATTTGGTGCAGACCAAGATTCTGGAGATGGTGGTGCCTGAGGAGTGCTGGAGAAGTTATCAGCTACCATTTATATACGGTTTGTCTTGTTCTGCTTGTGAAAGTCAGTAATTGGTATCAATACTAAAGCATTCCCTGAAACAACATAGTTTTAAAACTCATCCTGCAGACAAGGTACTAAAGTATTCTCTGAAACTGCACACTTTTAAAACTCAGTGCAGTGAAAGACTTAGTCGTCTGTCTTCCCAGCTGTATACATCTGTATGCACCGGGATTTTGATATTTACATATTGCTTGTTACTAACAGCCAAGGTTAAAAAGCTGAAATCCTATTTTGTTAGAATTACATTCAACAAGAAAAACAAGACAGCATTTTGTGAGTTCACTCTTTGGTATCTGGCCCCACTCACAGTGCGGCTTTGATATTTGGGCCATTAGGTGCATGAATGGATAAACATTTTCCAAAAAAGTGGGATGATGCTGTGGGAATGGTAGCATCTGCTATGAGATGTGGTTTCCCCCGAGTGAAACTGGCAGCTATGGCCACAGAAAAGAAGACACTACCTCACTGCTTTTGTTGCAAGCAGAAAACTGCTGTTTTTCTGTTGAGGTTAAGACCTGAAATGAGCTGGAAAATGAGAATCTTGCTTCCTAGGAAAAACTGAGGGTTTTTCTGCCCTGAGAAAGAGCAGCCCTTGTAAGAGAGATTTGTCCCGCAGCTGAAGGGAAGTTGGAGAAATTGGGAAATACACTAAAATCTGGTTTTGGTTTCTTGTTGTTTTTTCTTTTTTTCTTTTTTCTAATATCCTAAGTAAAAAGCAAAGTATGGAAGGATTTTCTTCCACAAGCTTATAAGCTCCAAAATATACAACAGCTCCAAAACACACAACATGTGGTAAGCAAACTAAAATGTCAGGGGTTGTTTTGTTTTAGGTAAATTATGATCTTTATTTTTGTTCCAGTGCAGGCAATCACTTTGACCACTGAAGTGTCTGGCTTTTTAGACTCTCCTTAATACTTTCTTATCACTTGAGCCACATAATTTGCACGTTGAATCCTCTAGCATCTTTTCAAACTGTGAGGCCTGTAAGAAATCAGTGTAGATGCAGATGATGGCAAAGCAATGACAGCTGCTTGAATGACAATGGAAAAAGTTGTATGGAATTTGCAAATAATCAAATCTACTCAACTTTTACAGACGCTGGGTATATCAAACTTTTTTTTAGGCTTCACAGAGGTAATGATACTACTTTCCTGAAATAGCAATGTTGCACTTTGTAATTTGAGAGCATAATCTGGCCCTTCAGAGGAATGCCAATTGGAAAAGAAGAAACATAACCACAATAAATTAACCTACTAAGACTTAGAAGGGTTTTTATTGCAGTTGTTTACCATGATTTCAAATAAAAGGCTGAGACTATCGGTCTAGCCTTGTGTTCGGAGGTGACTGGAACAGTTAATGCTGATGTGGCTGAGAGGATCTTTGCTCCTTCTTCCCCTACCAAACATCACCAGCTTATTCAGTTTGTCTCCCTTAAGCACAGATCCACTCCTCTATTGGGAATTCTGGGATTTGAGCATTCTGAGAAAGGATCAGCTTCAATGAGAAATTAGCTGCAGGTGTTTGGTCCTGCTGGGGCTCTGCTTGTGCTCCTTGCAGCTGGCAGCAGGTGTTTTCCCTGGCTGCTCTTTTGCCCACAGCCCACATGTGGGAGAGTGAAGGAGAAGCTCTGAGTTCTAGCTCACTATCAAAAATGGCTGAGAAAGCCCTTCTATGCTGGATGTACATTTCTAGGATACCCAGCAATTTGCTTACTGCCAGAAGCCAAAATTGTACTTGACTAGCACTGCATAAACTTTGTGTGTCCACCTGTTATAAACTCAAGATGTATACAGAAATTCTTGTGTTTTTTTTTTGTCTTGATCAGAAGATTGTTCACTGAAGGAGATTTTAGACACTGAGATGCTTCTCTATAATCTTTCATCATTTGTATCTGCCAAGACAACATCCTTTTTGCTCTGTTTTTATCACCCACTGATTCTGTCCTGCATTTTGCCTGTATTGTGAACTCAAGCTAACCGTAGTTGAATTACAGAGGGCACTTCATGTGGAACCAGGCAGAGAATGTAGTGGCTCTCCACTTTTCAGAATAAATATATCTTTTGAAGTCACCGTGGTTGGACTACAATGAAGTTTCAGGATGACTCATTACTGAACTGTAAGATGGTTATAATTTCTGATGCTCAACTCTGAACACTTCTGCCTGCTTTTTGATGCATGTGATAAAAGCAATAATAGTTCAATGAAGAATGTTGGACAGTTTTCATACCTTAGTAAGGAAGCAAAGGCAGATAAAGTGTAAATAATTGGGAGCTGAAATGGATACTTTGTGAGATATGAGTACTAAAATGATATAAAATTTAAAGTGGCAAGGCTACTGTGAAAACAGAAGTGAGGAACAAACAGAAGCTACAGATCCAAGGACTTGGGACAGAGGAAGGAAACTTCTTCAAAATTCTTCATAAACAGAAAGAGTGCCTTAGAAGAGGCTTCTTTGGTAAACGGGGTGTGGGTGAAAGCCTAGGTAGGAAGCATGATGCTTTTTAGTAGATACAAGCAGGTACCTTTGGAAAAGAAAGTAAAATAGCACTGAACAAAGAGTAGCTTTGAAAATTATGTAATCTTTAAAAAAAAAACAACACAGAGGAACCCAATGCACCACCACCTTACTTTCTTCTCACTCAGACAATCTGTGTACTCCTGGTGCACAGGAAACAGCAAGAGAACAAGAGCTCATACAAAAAATACCATTCTTCTCTGACACTTCTGTAGATTCTGAAAGTGTTTTGGCTATTGCTGTTTTTAATGAAAAGTTGTTGCAAGCAGATATAAATAAACATACAAAACCCCTAAGAGGTTGAAGTCTTCAGTCAAAGTATCCCAAGGGAAGTATCTTAAAATGTGTGTGCTGTCAGAGTTTGGATGGTTGTACTGCAAGGTAGAGAATATAAATGTGAAATATCTTCCTCAGCCTTTGCTCTCACAAGACACAGATTGCTTCAGTGTTACTCATCTGCATTCGTATGAATGGGTGAAACCAGCTGTCAGCAATAACTTAGCATTAACTGCTCTTCGATTAGTATAATGTGCATTTCTAGATGGTGTAATGCTCAGTTGTGAATTTCAGAGCTTCCTCAAGTGAAGAATTAATTCCACATAACATCTCCGAAAAGTGCTATAACTAATGCAAATGCTGTTTTATCATCCATCTTAAGTATATGTATTGCCTAGACAAATACTGTGAGAACAAGTCAAGGAGGGAGTTTAAAGAGAAGTGAGAGCTTAATAAAGGCAGTGCTTATTTACAGAAAGACAGCTAGGCTCATTCACCATTTCCTTAATAGTCAGGCAGAGATTTAGTATTGAAGGACAGATGCTAAGCTTTTCTCTACCTTGCTGGTAAAATCTCCTGCTGTAAGCATAGTAATCTACTTATGGTACTTATGGATTCACTGTTTTCTCTGTAGTGCTAGTACAGAAGGTATTTCATGGAATGCCCCAGGAACCTTTAAGATTCATTGGATTGCACATGGCGTAGCACACACACCTCAGGGACCTTCATGAATGCTGCACGTAAAGCAAGATTATATGAGCTAACTCTGATGAGAAGGCACTGAGATCAAAAAGTGGAGAAAGAAATAGATTGGAAATGTAGTCAGCATGACCCTGATTGTTAAAACAGGTGTACTCAAGTGCTCTCAATCTAGGACGCTGCCACTCCACCTCTGGTACTTCACATACTGAGCACTATATCTGGAATGAGGTACATCTGATGGCTGTATCTCCGGACCTTCCGTGGGCAGGGACTCTTCCCTGCATAGCAAATTCACAAGTGCAATCTACTAATGAGATACATCAGCTTAATTACATTTCTTTTTCTGACCTGAGTCAAACATACCCTTATTAACAGAGGGGATTTGGATTGTATTTTTTCCTGGGAAAACAAAGTAAGTTGCTTCTACTGAGAAATGCTGCCAAGATACTTTTTCTGCTGTGTCTGATTTCTGCTAATGAACAGGACAGCAGGGCTGATTTTCTTGCGTTTAACATTCAGGTCCTATTGCATGTGTCAGTCCTGAAAGATATGTTGAGATGTTAACCTGGGCTGACTGCCTGATCTGTAGGGATAGCACATGCTCATGAAGTCCTGTACATAAATGTTGTAAGTTTTGTATTTTATGTGTCCTCTACCGTCCTTAATGACCCCAGAACAAGGTATCTCACATGGGCTGCCAGACAGACAAGCTAAATGAGCCTCTCTGGAAAGTCTTGAGGCAATTAACCTCTCTTTTCTACTGGTGTATCTGAATTTGCATGTGTGACTGAAGTGTGTGAATGTTGTAGGGGGGAGGTATTCACAGAAGTGATGCTAGAACAACATTGCAGGTCCATTATGTGAGTTTATCTAAATATACCCTTTTCTCCCCTTTCTCTTCTCCTTCCCTTCCTCCCTTCTCTTCTCCCCTTTACTGTCAGGAAGGGCCACCTCCGAAGGTCCAATTCAGTACAGCCTGGCACCGACACAGACGGACGTCAACAGCAGTTACAACAGTGAGTCAATTTGCAGTCAAGGAAGTCCTTGAAACGATGTTGTTTGATGTGCATGTGGAAGGTGCAAGAACTCTGCAATGGGCTTTGGGAGGAGGGGCAGAGAAGGTCTGTTGACCCTAGCTCCATCTGATTGGAGCAGTCTACAAGCTTTTAATGCATCACTAAAAGCATTGGGTAAACTTTTCCTGAAAGTCAGAGAGAGCCTGATATGTGAGGGCTAGTGTAATTTACTGACACAATAGGCTGTAGGAGCTGGATGCTCCTCAGAGAAAACTAGCCACCAAGAAAGCTTAAGACACGTAGCAGACTGGAGAAGATTCTTGAAGCCATGCGTAAACAAGGTTGTCCATTGAATTAATCACTTGTCTGCTCTTGTTCTTGGTGTAAGGGCTGCTAGTCTCAGATGACGACAGGAGTACTGGTCTGGTTTAGGACAGGAAATGATACCCTTCATGCAGGTTTGAGATAATTTAGCTGCTACTGCTTCAATTCTGTGGTGCTCCCTGGGGCACCTGACAGAGAAAATGAGCCCTTGTATGGTGTAAGACTGCCTCATGAATTACGCACACACAACGTTATCCAATGTTTGCAATCCAAGCTCTCAGCAGCTACCCAGTCATTATATGCTTATGCCCTTGGTGGTTTGGGGTGCTTTGAGGTATTGATAAGGAAAGTTTGCTGGACATTGCTATGAATGTACATATGTGGCTTAAAGCTCCAGGAATAGAGTCTGGACAGATGATGATGATTTTTAATATAGTTTCTATCCTAATAGTTACAGACACTGGAATTGTACTTGTGCATACTCTACTTTTCATCTTACCTGCAAAACTATCCAGCCTCCTTCTAATGCTTTCTTTTTGTACAGACTTGGGTAATGAAAAATGTTAATTGACAGACCTACTAATGAGAAACTGGTTTTAATCTGAGCAACTGTTTCAGTAATTTTAATCTCACAAGAATCACGGTGGATTACTTTCACCTCTTTCAGGAGTGAATGGCAACTGAAAGCCATCAAGGAACTTCAAACCTTTGAAAAACTCAGTGATAATGGTGGTATCAGAGTTCAGACCTCTGCTGCATTTCTGTCTAAAGATGGTCTTTTTCAGTTCATAGCTCTAATTTTCTATAAAGATTTAAGGGGATGATGCTCTTTGTAATTTGACATCCACCAACTGTTCCTGGCAGTTGAAGAGAGTACTTTTTCTGTAGGAAATTTAGGATTGCTTTCTTTAAATTTACTGTGACAGATCAAATAATTGGGAAGGAACAAAAAGAAAACCTGTACGAGCTATGTGTGAAAATGTCACTTTTTGGTACTCCTCCACACTGCTGTCATGCAAACAGATTTTGGGGCCAATGTATTTAGTGCTGAGTAAACATCTGCTTCGGCAATGCCTGTCCCAGGAGGTCCAATGGACAGGGATGGCAGATACAGGAGGCAGCAGCAGGTGCAGAAACCCTGGCCTCGTGTTGGTGGGTTGCTCTCTCTGGGCAGCCACATCAGTTCCTGTGGTTGCAGAGGCAGCTGAGGCCACAGAGGCTGCAGCTCTGTGCTAGGTGGAGACTATGACAGAGCCATTAGCAAGCAGTTTCAGGCACTGTTGGGAGCAGTGGAGAGACAGTGCCCTCGCTCCCCAACCACCACTCCTGTACCAACCTCTGAGTGCCAGGGACTGCTGAGGCCTTTCCTGTCTCTCAGTGATGCCTGCAGAGTGAGGAGGGGGAACCTCTGCTGCCCTACAGTCCCCTCGGCCTTCTGTACCCAGCACTGAGTAAAGGCCATGCCCACAGCCTGCCCTAGGCTGCTGTGTGCCCAGTACCCTCCCCACTGAGGCACTGTCCTCTTCCTCAGGGCTCACCTGGCGGCAGCAACAGACTCTTTCTGTTGTACCAGCCCAGCAGATTGGAGAACACCAGTCCCAGTCCAAGTACTTCCCTTTTATTCAGAGCTTGGGAAAGCAGGAAAGCAAAAGTGAGCAGTCCTGGGGAAGGATGATGATGGGAGATGGGGAAGGAAGGGTGTTAAGGGAGTAGCAGCTGGCACTGGGGTTCTCTGGCAGACAGTGATGTTTCAATACTGAGATGGAAACTGAGAGCCTCTTGGTGTGCTGCCAATGGATGTGGCGATGTCTCCATGCAAGCATGATGTTATTAGCACTGATCCTCCTCCCTGATGGAGGAGGATCCACCTCCATTGGTTCTTCCTCTGGAGGTAGATCCACTTCCATGAGCTCGACATCACCTTAAGGGGGATCAGCATCCACTGGCTCACGTTCACTGCTGCTTTCCTGGAGCCTAAATTTCTTTGCTGGTGGAGGAGAGGCCTTGCACCAACGTCTGGATGAATTCAAGGATGGCCACTATCTGCATGAATAAGAGCAAGTGCTGAGTTCTGCACTGGGGGTGGGACAGATCTTGCTTTATGTACAGTCTGAGAGACAAGTGGCTGGAGACCAGCCCCACAAAAAAGGATCATGGGGTTCTGTCTGACAGCAAGCTGAACGTGAGGCAGCAGTGTGCCCTGGAGCCCAAAGGGCCAGCTGTACCCTGGGGTGCAGCACACCCAGCGCTGCCACCAGGTGAGGGGAGGGGCTGTCCCCTCTGCACTGTGCGGCGTCACGTCCAGCACTGCCTGCAGGTTGGCTGCCACAGTACGTGAAGGGCATGTAACTATTAGAGAGTGTCCAAAGGAGGGCTACAGATTTGATGAAGGATCTGGAGGGCAAGCTGTAGACAGGGAAAATAAAATTAATTGCATGAAACCAAAAATGACACTGCTTCTCTGTGCTCCTGACATGTGTTTTCCCCTTAGTGATTCCCTGGGACCTGAGATATTTGGCCTGACATGACAAAGATGATATCTGAGGAAGGAGCTTGTATGCTAAAGGAGTAGAGGACAAGTGGATGATCTGGAGGAGATGAAATATGGTGACGATAAATTGAGTCATCATCAGAAGGGATAAAACATGGCAGAGGAAAGATCAGTGAGCAGTTCTGGACTTCCAGAAAAGCAGTCTTGAGGGCTGAGAATGTCACAGTGACGTGGGTTTTGGCTAAACCATCTGACTCCATTTTTGCACTTATCCCACCCCTTTTCAAGTCAACAGGACCAATGATACCTTCTGTCCTGGACTGAGAAGTCCTTATCTGTCATTTGTTCAAAACTGACCACCAGAGCTGTATAGTTTACATCATCTCATACATTCATGTAAAGATCAGATAAAGCAGTTGCAAACTACTGCACAGTGATGGGGATTATCCCTGTGTTTTCCAGCTGTGTTGTCTTCAGCACAGTTCTAATGTTCTCCATGCATCTGCTAAACACTCCTTCTTTGAAAATACAGCTTGTTGTGAACTTATTCAACCACATTTTTAAAAATTTTCTTAACAGTCTATAAATATAACTGTAATAATGTTATCATAAGCTATGCTGAAATCTGATCTCGTGCTGCATGATGAACAATGGAAAATATACAGCACAAACTAGTATCTCATTGCTTTGTGACTCTTAAGCAAATAATTGGTTGTTTCTTCTTGCCATACTTTGCCTCATATGCTTAAGTGAGTCATACCGTGTTTTCCTCCCTTTTTGTTTTCAGATGGTTTGTTTAAGTCCCACAGTTCGTGCAGTCTGATGATTGCCTCTGTAAACTATTGGTCGGAAGTGTTGATATCCTGGGCAGTGCATCAAACCAGATGTTTAAGCAGCTGTACCCGTAGCCCCATGAACAGTTCTGTGTTAGTAAACATGTGGATATGGACCCTGAGATGAGCAGCAGAACTGACTGTAAAATTACAGCATGTAGTTGAGGTATCTGGACCTGCATTTGTGCCAAGTGGATTTTAAAATCAGGCGTATATCCCAAAGATACCAGTCAGAGCACCTGGGAATTTTAGGCTGATGCAGATGTACTTCGCGGTCAGTGAGTGCATCTGAAATGTAGCACATGGGGCTTGCATTTTGCCAAGCTCTAGTTAGCAGTAGGAAGTAGCAACAGCTTCCCATATAAGCAGAGTCATGGTTTGGAAGAGGATGAGCAGTTATGCACTTCTAGGGAACTTAAAAGTCTCTGAAATACTTCCCTTCTTTTAATTTTGATGTTATAAAATATTGTGTCTTCCTATTAGCTCACCTAATCTTCAGTCCTCTACTCCAGCTCCCCTCCCCATTCCTACCCCATCCCCTTTCCTTTCCTTTCTTTTCCCATGGGCAAGTAGACAATACTGTCCTTCCATGCACGTCCTGGGGATCAGGTAGATGCTGCTCATTCTGACAGTGCTGCATCTATTGTGTAGCTAAATTGAACAGGTCAGATCCTGCAGTTGTCATTCCAAGTAAGTTTGCACAGTATTTAGAAAAGTGGTAGATATTCTCCAAGAGTTTAAGGCCATTGACTCTGATGCAACACTGTGATAAAGTCTTAGGCTCTTTCAGTGGGGAGAAGGTATTGATGCATGTGTTCCTGTGACATCACAACCGCTACTCTTTTATTGTGTGTTTTCCAACTCTACAGTCCTGTTCGGTTTCGATGGACACTAACTTTTGTCTTCTGAATGTGTTTTTTGTAACTGTTCTTTCTTAGAGTGATGGGAACCTAAACTGAGAGATTATAAATTCCTGCTGTGAGTACTGAGCTAATAACTATTACCTGAGGCAGGCTTTGTGGGAAGAGAAAACAGCAGATAGACCAACTGATATAGATGTGAAAAACAAACCAATTTTATGACAGATTAGTATGTATTCAAATCTGAAACAGCAACAGAAAATTTCAAGTCATTATGCTGCATTTTGGATTTCTTGGCTGTTGTATTTTTCAGTTTAGGGCTGCTTGTTCAGAATTTAGTGAGACTGGTTGGGTGGCTGCGATGGATTTTGGGAGGTTTGGGGATAAGTATCAGCAAGTTTAATAATTATACTATAGTTTGTATGTTTTTTCTTGCTGTCTATGACATAACTAATGTGGGTTTTTATAGTGGTTACTCATTAAAAACAAAACTAGGTGACTTGCTGAGGCATGCCAGATTTCTTTTCTGCTGTATGCCAATGATCATTAATTCTGTTGGCACAGTCCACAGGGAAAATTTAGTAAGTGAATCTACGTTACCAGCAGTGCTACTGCAAGCTGATTTGCTATTACAGGAGTTAGATCCCTTATACATTCTATCCTCTGACTGTGATGCCTTCATTTTCTCAGCATTCTAATCAGGTCTATCACAATAGAAATGGAATGGAAAATCTTCCATGGGAGTTTCCTGTCCACGATTTTAGCATTAACAAGAAATAATAGTGCAGTGCCTTCCATGGAAGCATCTCATTCAATTACAACTTCTGATTTCAAAAGATTGGTTTTGTTTCATTTAATGGAAGCTGCTACAGAAGTGTCACTGGCACTAACTTTGATGTCAAGATCTGCACAACAGAAGGTACCAGCACAGAGTCCAACGCTCTTACTGTGTGAGGATCTTTGAAGGAATCTTTGTGCCTGGACATCGCTTACTTATGTTTTCAGACTCCTAACGTATGGTGATATTTTAGAAACCCAAAGTGAACAAACTTGGGGTGAATTTGTAACAGGATAGGGGCGTAACACTGCTGACCTCTTTCTGAGGCGATGTATACCAATGCTGGATAGTGGACCTCAGATTTGTTATCTGCAACACTAAACCACCACAGCAAAAAAGGCTTTTTTCTTTTCTGGTCAAGGGGGCAGTCAGAGCTGATGATAGAGATGGCAGAAGTTCTTGAGGAATTTGGACCTGGAAAATAGCAAAATGAGGACCCCAAAACTGAGGAGAGTGAAATTTTATCTAAGAAATCGTTGGATGAGATCCCCTGGGAAGCTGTCCTGAGGGACAAAGGAACGGAGCAGAGCTGGCAGCTCTCTAAGGATGCCTGTCTGAGAGCACAAGATCTCTCCATCCTCCAGGATAAGAAATGAAGCAGAGGAGGCAGGAAACCAACACAGCTAAGAAAGGATGTGCTGATCAAAGTGAGAGATAAGAAGAAAAAGTATAGGGAGTAGAAGCAGGGATGAGTGCCTGGGAAGAATACAGGGATGCTGTCTGGACACACAGAAATGGGATCAGGAAAGCTAAGGTGCAGGTGAAACTGAACCTGGAAATGGATGTGAAAAATAACAAGAAGGGATTTCACAGGTACATTGGCTAGAAGGGAAATACCAAGGAGACTGTACCCTTTCTGATAAAAGAAAAGGGAGAAATGGATTCAATAGGCATGGAGAAAGCTGAGGTACTTAACAAAATCTTTGCCTCAGCCTTCAACAGCAGACAGACTTCCTATGTCCCTCATATTCCTGAACCTTTACCTGGGGGACAGGTGAGCAAAATAATTTTCATTGTAAAAGCAGAGCAAGTCAGAGACTACCTCATGAGACTGAATGTGTACAAGTCTATGGGGCTGGATGACATGCATCTCAGGGTCCTGAAGGAACTGGCTGATGTTGCCAAGCCATTCTCCACTATATTTGAAAAGTCATGACTGTCAGATGAAGTCACCAGTGACTGGAAAAATGGAAACATTACTCCCATTAAAAAAAAAAAAAAAAAAAAAAAGAATGTGGAAAAGAAGAACTACAGATTGGTGATCCTCACATCCGTGCCTGGTAAGATCTTGAAACAGATCCTCCAGGAAGTTAAGTAATGGCACATGCAAGATGAAAAGGTGAACAGAGATAGTGTGGCTTAATCAAATGCAGATCATGTCTGACCAACATGGTGGCCTTTTGTGATGGAAGGATGGCATCAGTGGACAAAAGAAGATCAACTGATGTCATCTACCTGATGTTATCTGCAGATCCTTTGATATGGTCCCACACCAAATACTAATCTCTAAAACTGAGAGATACGGATTTGAAGGCTGGACTATTTGGTGGATAAATAATTGGTTGAATAGTCATAGCCAGAGGATTGTGATCAATGGCTTATGTCCAAGCAGAGGCTGGTCACGAGTGGTGTCCCCCCAGGTGTTCGCCTTGGGACTGATACTCTTCAATATTTTGGTCAATAACATAGTGGAATCAAGTGCACCCTCAGCAAGTTTGCTGATGACACCAAGCTGAGTGGTGTAGTTGGTACAACAGAAAAAAAAAGATGCTGTCCAAATGGAGCTGGACAAGCTTGAGAAGTGTGCCCATATGAACCAAATGGAGTTCAACAAATCCAAGTGCTAGGTGTTGCCTTCGCATAGAAGGAATCCCAGATATGTATACAGACTGCGAGAAGAACACATTGAGAGCAGCCCTGTGGAGAAGAACTGGAGGTTCTTGTGGACAAGAAGACAGAAACGAGTCAGCAGTGTGCACATGCAGCCCAGAAGACCAACTCTGGACTGCATCAAAGGAGGGTGGCAGCAGGGCAAGGAATGTGATTGTCACCCTCTACTCTTCCCTCTTGAGGCCCCAGTACTGTGTCTGGGTCTGGGGATTCCAGTACAAGAAAGATGTGGAGCTGTTGGAGCAGGTCCAGAGGAGGGCCACTAAGATGATCAGAGGGCTGGAGCACCTTACTTATGATGAAAGTCTGAGGGAGCTGGTCTTGTTCAGCCTGGAGAAGACTCCTGAGAGATCTCACTGTGGCCCTCCAGTACTTAATGAAACCTTGTGAACAGGAGGAAGACTGACTTTTACATGGTCTGATAGTGATAGAAAAAGGGGGAATCATTTTAAACTAAAAGAGGGGAACTTTGGCTTAGATGTTAAAAAGAAATTATTTGCTCAGAAGGTAGTGAGGCCCTGCCATTGGCTACCCAGGGAAGGAAGCTCTGGAAGCCCTATCCCTAGAGGTAGTAGGTATTCAAAGCAAGGTTGAATGGGGCCCAAGGCAGCCTAATCTAGAGGTGGCAATCCTGCCCATAGCAGAGGGCCGGAACCGGTGATCTTTTAAGGTCCCTTCCAAAACAAACCATTCTGTGATTCTATGATTAGATAAAAACACATGCCACTGCCAGTGGGAGACTGGCAGGTAAATGAAGTCTCAGCATTGTTTGTACTGCTGCAATAAGTATGTGTCTTAAACTGGAGGGCATGGGAAGAGCATTCTCGCGATTCAGAAATTCAGGATGTAAATACTTATGATAAGTTAAAGCTATAAAAAATTCAGGGTTGCATCTTTTTGTGTTTTGTTTTTAATTACTACCTCCAAAGAATGAATTTAAAAGATAAAAACACTTCCAGTTGTTACAGCTC
>PPHD01006153.1:0-25057 GCA_002909625.1 Bambusicola thoracicus
TAGAACTTCTGGCTTCAGGTACCTTGAAGGAGGCTCAGCTGCTCTGTAAATAGACACATCTGGTCCCGTTCCAGACTTGGGGTGCTGTGTTTTAATCTATCTTCACATGGAAGCCAGCATGGAAAGTGGCAGCCACTCTGTAACCACAAGTTCTTGTACCTGCGTTTCTTCTTCTCCTGTGTGGCAAGAACAGTGATGTGCCTAGGGAAGTACTAGCTAAATTAGGAATGTTTGTAACCCTTTCTGAGGGTTTCTTCCTCTCAAGGGACTGAGACACCTCAGAATTAAGATCATTCTAGTGAGGGACAACCAAAATGTGAAGGAAATCAGTTTTCAGATGTTCTCATCTACTTTGTTTCAAAACCATTTATCAAACACTTCGCTTTAAATGTGATCTATGAGCACTCAGGCAGTGGTCCCAAAATACTCCCAAGTAGCCAGGCCATGTGGCTGGAGCAGTGTGCACAAGGCCTGGACATGTTGTGTGTAATATGAGGTTTACCTCACATAGTGATTTTTTTGGGAGCTGAGCAGACTCCTGGTCATCAAAAATACACAACGAGAGAGGTGATCACAGACACTGACCTAGTGTAAGAGAAGGTGGCTGCAAACCCAACATACGCTTGAGGTCAGTTCCTGTGCTGACTCACTGCTTATGGCATGAGGCATCTTCTCTTTCCTGTGAAGCCCCATGCTGTGGGCATTGAGCCTTCTCAAGGGGCCCAGCTACAGCACTGGGGACCATGGACACCTCACAGGCTCCAAGACCCTCTAGGACAGAGTAGCATAGACAATTGTGGTGCTGAAGAAAGGCTGGGGCTGCACCCTCAAGGCAGCCTCAACAGCCGATGAAGTTACATTCCTTCCCATCAGCACATTCTTTGCCCGCCTCTTGCTGGAGGTTTGTCTCACATGCAGCAGCTCTTCACCTGCCTCGAACTCAGAGGTCTCCTAAAGGCATGTGCTCCTGCCTCTGGGCCCTCCACCGCTTGTAAACTACCCGCAGTTTGTGCTTTCTGTGCAGAAAAGAAAACAACAGTGAGAACCAATGCATGTGTGTGAGAGGAATGCATGTGTGTGAGAATCCTTAAAGCAGCACCAATGTTTTTTATCTTCTCAAGCCTTCTGTTTATCTCGTTTTTAGATTCTCCATTCCACCTCAATCTGACACTGTGGCCCACTGCAGACATGCAAAACCCAATAGCACTCTGGTCTCCTAAGCCTCTTTCATTTATTGTTTTTCCAGAAATTTTCCCTTCTATTCCACCTTATGGCCTTCGAATAGCTCCCATATAACTTGCAGGTGCACTTGCTCCTAACCTCCTATTTCAGCATAACAGCATAGGAGCAGAAGGGAACATTTTGATCAACAAATCCAGTCCTCTGCTCAGACAAGAAACCATGTCATATAATCTTTGACTTGATTTGATTTAGCTCAGTCTTAACATAAGTTGGCTTTTGTGCCCTGTGCTTTCTTCTACCCAGCTGTTTTTGCTGCTTCAGTGATGAAAAAGCCCCCGACTTCCAAAATTACCCTGATAGTTATTATTTGTCTCTCCGCTGGCTCCAAGGTATTTCAGCAGTGAACAATTACTGCTTTGCTTCAGGAGGCTGAACAAGACAGGCTGCCTTTATCTCCTCTAGAAATACGGGCTACCCAGTCTCTTACTCTCCTTACACCTGCCAGGTTTGTATGGCTCTCTCCTTAGGAGCTCGTCAGGCAGAGGTAAATTGGTGCAGTTGTCTGCTAGAGTTGTTATTAGAGATGAATCTGAGATACGATAGAACGTGGATGAATATCTTCAAAACTAAGGGAGCTAGGACCCAGGCGTGTGTTCTGTGCTTTCTCTCTTAATTATTAATAATTATTATTTATTATTGATTATAGTGGTTTGCCCAAAACACTAATGAAAATGTAGATGTGATTCCAAAGATCTGGTTATTTGATTAGGAGCTCTATTAAAAATTTATGACAATTACTCAAGTATATCATAATTAAGTGTATAATTAAATAATTAAATGTACTCAAATATATCATAATTCCATGTATCGCTGATACCTATTGGGACCTATAGATCCAAAATACTGCTATCAGCCCTGCTGTTTTTCACATGGACAGGCTTAATGCCTTTTGCACCCAGCTAATGTGAGGACAAAGGACAGATGTGATGAGCAACTATTTCCCACTGTTCTGTTGAAGCCAGAAATGTCATCTTTCAAGGAAACCGTGTCAAATGCAGAGCTCATAGAAGCCCCTGCTCTTACTCAGCATGCCATCCCCTATGCATTCAAAGATCACGTGAGCCCTTTAAGCCATCACCAACCATATGCTGAAGCTTCATGATTGGTTCACCATCTACTGTGACTCCTCAACTTCTTTTCCCCAGGATATAATCTCTGCTCCCACAAGCGCAAATGATGTTCTTTTCGCAAGTATATAGCAATTTGGCTTCACTGTAAATGAATTCTCTTTGCTTGCTTGTGCTTACATCTGCTGGAGGGAAGAGTGGTCCTTTTTGTTATTTAGCAGTCCTCCAATTTTTGCTTTATTGGCAAACTTTATCAGCATTATTGTATTTCCTTCCAGCTCACTGATAAAAGTTAAATAACATGAAGAGATGTGGCAACACACTGCAAATGCACTTCCTTGGTGATGGCTCCCTCTGTGCACTGATGCCTGAGATCCATCAGTCAACTGGTTTTATCATCTACAAGTTTAGTTGCAGTTGTGCTGAAGTATAACTGATAATTATTGAAATTCCTCGTATATACATATATGTTGTAACCCAAATGGGCGTTTTTGCATTTATCAACCAAATCTGTGGCACGACTGTGGTGACTGAAGATATATTGAACTACATGAAAAAAAATCTGATTGTTTCTTATTTTCTTATTGCTATTGATTGTATGTCTCTCCTTTCGTTTGTTTAATAACGAAATCTCATATCTGCAATTTTGTTGTATTTATTAGAACCAATCATAGGCTGTCGGAGGCATGGTAAATTTTGTAATTCCTGGAATGCCTTTTATGTTCTTGTACATAACTACATATTTTATCTGCCTGCTCCTCTTGCTACGCCTTATAAATTCATGGCGTATGTCAAAAGAGAGTCTCCAATGCCATAAACCACTGTATTGCCTTGTTTCAGTCTGTGGCAAGGTGAGACTTCCAAAGTTTTTTTGTATAATCAGATGCCGCAACACAAGAGAAGCCTCCAGGCCAGACAGAGCTGATTCGAATAAATTCACCATCTTCCCATGTCCATATCCCAGCAAATCTGGAGTCTACGCTTGCGTAAATACTTTTGAGAGGTCTTTACTCATAAGACTGCTGAATTCCCAGTTTTACTAGCAGGGAATGTTCTCAGAATTTCCCATCTTATCATAGGTCCTTCAAACTCCTCTCCATTGTCAGGGCTTGAAAGGTGCCATGTGCTTCGCGTCACCCAGTGGTCGGATTAACTGATAGCCCTTAGAAATCAGACATTTAGGAGCTCTTGGTGTTTCTGATAGAGGAATGAGCATTTTTTTGTGTACATACAGTGCTTGTTAAAATGACTCCAGTGAAGCATTCTGTTTTGGGATGTGGGTGGCTGACAGCAAAGTACTAAGCTTTTGGCAACTGTTTTCTGCACACCTTTTTTCCCCCACATTTAAAAGGTTTGCCATCTACAGATAGCCTAAGGGTGTAGCCTCTGCGTTATTCTTGCCTGCCTCCCCCAAATCCTTTGCATCAGCTTTGGACCATGGAGAGCCAGTAGCATTCTTTTGCCTCTGGAAAGCCATCTGATATGACTGGAAGGACTTTCAGACCGTCCACAGCAAAGCCAGGTACGAAACATGACTGCCTTTTCTTCCAGAGGCCATTCTATGCAACACTGATAAAATATTTCAGTGCTTGCTCTGCATAAGAGAGCTTCTGCTTCTCAGGCTGTGTTGTTGTGGTGTGGACAGGGCTGGGAGATGCTTCTGTGGGAGGCCACCTCTCCTCAGCACCAAGGAGGCTTCAAGAGGCCGAGGTCCTCTGGAGTTGCTGTGAGCGGGGTTAGGCCTCAGCTCAAAGGCTTCCTCAGGAGTTAGCTGGGTGAGGAAGGGTGCTCTGGTGGCACTGTGTGGCAGCCTGAGCACCTGGTGAGCAATCTGAATGGCTCATCAGAGAGCACTGATGGGTTTTTGGAAAGGTGAAAGTCCAAATACAGGCTCCCAAGATGGGCTATGCCAGAAGGACCTTAGATCTGTAACAATTAAGGAAGTGATGGCCTTTTTGTTCTGGCTTGGTGCATCATGCAATGAGGTCTTGATCCATCACTACAACTCCTAAGCAGTAAAGTAATACAAATAATTAATAATAATAATGAGCTGGGTTTCATTACGTGTCTTGCCCTGAGTAAAATCTCCTGTGAACAGTTACCGCCTGTGAGAATATTTAATGTCTTACTGCAATCTGAAAATGTAGTGCAAATGACAGTGTAATAAACCAAAGAACTTCATCAACTTCTAATTGAAATTAATGAGAACTGAACTACTGCCTTGTACATAAAAGAGACTCCTTCCCCATCCTTAACAGCAGTCAGCTCTAGGGGTGGAGTGGTTCAGCTTGAGTTATCCTCTCTTCCCACCTCAAGCAGTGCTCTTATTGCAGAAAACCAGTCTTTCTGCAGCCAGCCAGCAAATACCAGATGGAGAAGCTGTATTTTTCTCGTGGTCCCTGCAGAATTAATCCACAATCCAGAACCTATGGACATATCAAATCCATGAGAAATGACAGACATCTTTATTGTGGGAGATGAGGAGCTGAAAAGAGATTCCCCACCTATCAGACCATTTTCTACAGCAGTCATTCAGAAGTTTAGACGCAGTTCAGATCTTAACCAAAACGGGCTGTTAATTCAAGGGCATTTTATACTCTGTGATGGAGGTATAGAAGTTAGAGATGGCATCAGGCAAAAGCACTGTGTACTGAGGCATGACAGTGTGCTTCCCTAGATGGCCATGGAAACCTTTCCCCATCCCCTGGCAGCAAAAGTGAGTAACAGGGACACTTGGTACCGGTCATTTAATTTTATTTGTGTGCCATAGCTCAGGCAAGTACGATTCTCCATCCCAATATTTTGCACCAGTATGATGGGTACGTGAACACCTAATGGTTGCAGTGGGGCACATCTCAAGCCATTCAGTTCAAGGTTACCGACGTATTCTGTCTTCAAATGTACGTGAAGTATTTATTTTTTCAATAACTTTTTGCTGTAAACGTGGATACAAACAGCAGCTATTCTTTCTTCACTAGACTGCACATCTTTGCAAAGCTTTAAGAGCACTTAACTTGCTGAAAGCTTCAGCTTAGTCATTTTGGTCACTCCACCTCACTTCATTGAAGCTGTTTCATTAGATCTTGTGGGTCACCTGTGAAGAGAAGAGTTATGGTGACGTACTGTAGTTCTGTACAGCAGATACAAATCAGGAGGATTGCATCTGGAGGCGTATCATAAAATTTAAACAAGCAGGTTTCGAGAAGTCATCCTCATCCTTCCTATGAGATCACTAAAGCTGCCATTGCCCATCAACCATTTAAAAGACCCGAACAAAGGGCTACTTAATGTCCTCAGTTGATTGTGCTTAATGCTGCATTTTGTTGTTGTTTTTTTTTTTCTCCTACTTAATAGTTGCTATGTTGTGTTCTTTTCTCTCAGTGCCAGAAAGACGCCTAGTCAAAGACTGTTGGAGAAATGATTCTATGATTCTATAATTCAATGATTCTATGAAACGGGGTATTTAAATGCTACTTCTCTCTAAAACCTAGAGAGAGCTAAATATCTGCAAGGTTTTGGGTGGCTGCAGCATATGTAGATGGTTGGCTCATTACTTTTTTATATACCATCATTCTGCTCTCAAAGACCTCAAAACCAATGGCAAGCATTCTAAGCAAAGATTGAAAGGATTCTCTAAAAAAAAAAACGATAGAGACTGTGATGTTGTATTACATTTGCTCTTATCTGAATTTAGAGGCTTTGCAACTACAACTTCTGTTTTCTGAAAACAATTAGTCTTCACCTTCCAGATACTTGGAGAGTGGTGCCCAGAGTCTGTGTGCTTCTCTCCAAAATATTTACTCACTTGGAACCAGAAATGCCTCGTCAAGGTTTCACAACGGAATTTACAACTGCTTGGTGGAGAAGGATGGTTTCTACGGTGATGTTATGTGCTAAGCAGGAACGAACGGATTTACATATTAATCACAGGACAGCCAATACCATTCCCTGGTGAGTGCTTTTACTTTACCTGAGCTCACAGTTATTGGACTGATCCCAGCAGATTTGCCTTTATGGCAACATTTGCTCTTACCATGACGTCCCTTGAGTGCTCAGCCTCCATAAAAATAAATAAATTCTCATTAAACTGTGCTAAGTTCATTACCAATTAATTTTATTTCACTATATGAAACTCTAAATAAAAAAGACAGGTTTATTTTAAGCTTTTAGCAGACTGTTGTAGTTGATCATGTGTTTCAGGCAAGAGGCTTGGTTGCTAAGAAAATCTTTGGCAGGCTTCCACGGGATTTGTATATTATAGACAGAAAAAATACCAAATTATTGTAAGTGCATCTGTTAATTTGAATAATGAAACAAACAAACACAAAGACAATGGAATGATTTCCTGCTCAAGTTTTGAGTTAATGCCGGCCTAGACCAGAAGTAACGCACTTCTTATCAATTTACAGGGCAGGTATTTGACTTTGGAGTCCTGATTAAGATTTTTAACAAATTTAAATCCCCTCTTCTCTGTAGGAAAAACTTAAGGACCTCTGTTTGCCAGTGGCTGCCTTTGAACTGCTGCACAGAGGTTCCAAGCATGAGCTCAGGGCTAAAATAGGTGTTCAAACCACTAGTTATTTGCAGAAACTGCCAGTGTGCTCATTACTTCCAGGAGAAATCTCAGCTGCGTTTGCATTTAATGCTCTCCTTCTTGCAATCCTCTGCCACAGGATCAGGCACAGATTTCTCTAATTTTCCCAGTAGCCATGGTGCAGAAGAAGAGAGAAAAAAGATGGCCTGAGGTGCAGGGAGAGGACAGAGTGGGACCTTCTTTAAAAAGCAGTGATGTTTCTTGCCTCAGTAAATGCCAGAGCAGTGGGCACCCAGGGCTTTAGCAGAATTAAGCCTTCCCACAGCAAAGGACACCGGGTGCTGGGGCTTAGCTCTAAGCTCAGGATGCTGCCAGGTACAAGGTGGACGTGGCCAGGACACCAGCACACATATACAGCCCTACGCAGGCCAAGGCTTAAAGACTGGTTACCTGTGAAGAGAACAACGAGTCCATTTTTGGTACTAAAATATGAGCTGGAGTCACCTGGTGTTCACAAACCAAGCAATGGGATAAGATGCTATTAAAATTTTCTTAGAGATGGTGATTTTAGTTGTTCTGTAGTAAGATCCTGGGCTATGCTCCATAATCAGTGCATTACTGTAGGGTTTTGGAAGGAAATGAGTCCCACAGTGTTTATTTTTTCTGGAGAAAGAAATGTTAATTTTTGTTTCTCTTTCATTTAAGTGTTTCTTAATTATGTTCACTTAAGCACAGGGCAGTTTTTTAGGCTAAGGAATGAGTTTGTGTTTCCAGTTACCATTGAGCTATTTAGCCAGCAAAACATTACTGGACAATGAGGGAGAGAAGAAAGTAGAGCGTATAAGATTTTCTGTTGTAATTTAATAGTAGTACTGGAGAGAATTTTTCCTTGGCTGTGGGAGATGTGTAGGCTTTTTATTTTTATTTTTTTCCTGTTTTCCTTTTGCTTCCATTACTTTATCCACCATATGACTTTGGGCAGTTCTCCCAGTTCTGTGGTCCCTCAGTCTTCCCTTTCTGCAAAGCAACAAATCAAACTGCCTTTCCGGAAGGCCAGGGGAGTGGATGGAGTGCTCTATAAATATGTAACAGGCTCCATTATTTTGCTAGGAGGCAGAATGAACTAATCCATATATTTAATTCTTGCCAGTGTTTCTGGTATTTATTTTTTTGAAGATACAGTAATAGAAGAATAAACTTAAAAGCCTCCGTGGCGTATATCATGAAATGTCAGAGGATTGTATCAAATATTCGATTCAAAGTTCTCTGCGAGTCTGCTTTTAAAACAATGCTGAGACAAGGCAAACCTGCTAAGCCTGGTAACCCCAGAAAGAAATCAGACCTACATTTTCTAAAACACCTTCATTTACTTATGAGAATATCTATCCGCAGTGCTTCGTGCATAAAGTGCTTCATGCCTGCATAACATATGCACAGAGCATATGTTTTAATTTTATTTCAGTTCAATATTTCAAATTCAAACCAATTAACTCAGAGTACTAGCAGCCATCTTTTTTTAAAAAGAAATATATATGCCAGATCCCGTAAAAGTGTCACTAATGGGAAAAGCAATCATATACCTGTTTATATTTTATTTATTCCTCATTAAGAAAAAAATATACTTGTCTTTTTATTTAGAATTTCGTACAGTAGAAGGAAACTAATTGGAAATGAACTTATCTTGTTATTTCTTCAAAGATTTATTTATTTATTTATTTTGCAATCTTTGTTTTTAGGGCTTCTCGAACTGAAGATGACGTTTGAGTTTTGTTAGTTAGGGCTATTCTTTTTAAAGGTTGTCCAATTTCTGTGCTCTTTAACTCAGAGATGTCATGTTCTTTAAACTACTTCTGCCTTAACTGGGAAAAGCAATCAGAAGGCTTACATTTACTGGTCCACAGTTTGAATCCTGTTAAATGGCATCTACTATGCATATTGACTAAAGAAGGTTTATTGGAGTATGCATTCAATGGAAGCCTTACCTTAGCATAGGATGCTGTTCCTCTGCTCTCATGATAAATACCCTGTGGTAATGCAACCACCAAAGATGATTGCTTTTTACATATATAAAATTGTATGCTGAAGCCTCTTTAGCTTAATTCAGAAGTCCTCTCCTGAAAATCCTCTCACTGGAGAAAATTCAATAGTCAATATTAATGCCTGTTATTGAATCCTCAGGTAATGCAGACAATTATATAAGTCGTTTGAATAGAAATAAGGAAGAGACTCCTTTTTTTCCTGTACAGCAAAATGATCATTGCCAGAAGACTGTTATAGGTGAGCTCAGTGTTTAATGCCCATATAAAACAATATCTTTAAGTTTCCTACCAAAATTTATTCTACTGACAAGGAATGCTAACTAGGCCATAAACACATATCCCGTTTCATCTCCATCAGAACTGCCTACAGGGCCTCCTGCCTCTATCAAGTCTTGAATCTTCTGTCCTCTGATCAGCTCTTATGAACTCTCCTCTTCTTGCCCTGGGTGCCATTACCTCAGATTTTTGGATCAGAATTAGTTTTGATCTTTGCGAACTCGACTTCTGGTGCCAGAGTTGACCCATAGGCAGCTCAACTGAAGAGTATGGAAGCTTGTGGTGCAAAGTAGTGGGTAAAGGGAGGTGTGTCTGTGATGGCAGGGGTGTAAAGGGTAATGAGGGTGTCAGAAGCTACCTAGGGAGAGGAGCCTCTCCAGTTGGCTCTTCTGAACTGGGAGCAGGTGGGCCAATGGCAAGGTAGCTTAGAAAAGAATACAAAGGATGACGTGCTTGAACCTGCTTTCAGGAACTTACCTAATGTTGTCACATTGATACATCATCAGGTAGCACTGATCATAGAATCACAGAACGACTTGGGTTGGATGGGACCTCAGAGCCCACCCAGTTCCACTCTGTGCCACGGGCAGGGCTGCCTCCACCAGCTCAGGCTGCCCAGGGCCCCATCCAGCCTGGTCTTGAATGCCTCCAAGCTGCCTACAGCTCTCTGGGCAGCCTGTGCCAGAGCTTTACCGCTCTCTGAGTGAAGAACTTCCTGCTAAAATCTACTCTAAATCTCCCCTCATTTGCTTTAAAACCATTTTGCCTTGTCTTAATACTATCTGCCTGTGTAAAAAGTCAGTCTCTGATGTATAAGAAAAACGTGGCTGCAATCCACCCTCCTCTGATTCCTGTGCATCACACAGAGATGCAGGTGCCCAGAGCTCACCTCCTGCAGTTGGATTCTACACTCCTTTAACCCAAAGAGCACGTCTCTGCCTATTTCTCACTCAAGAGAAGAAGGCCGCTGGACTCTCCTTTTGCAGTAGTCTAGCAGTGAAAAGCCTAAACCAAGGTCTTATGCCAGATGTCTCACCAGTTTGAGAGAATTTAAACTCCCGTCACTCCTCTCAAGGATATCCCAAATGCTGGAAGGAGGATGTACCACCTATCCCTTATCTTGGAGCTAGAACAGAAAACCATTGGAACACCAAAAGGCAGGAGATGAGGCTGTGTTGTGTTCCTGCCTCCTCTGCCTGTTTTCTAATTTTAATTCAGTGACTGTCCAGAGTGAGGCACAGGAATGTCCAGGGCTGAGGGCCTCCACAACCCTCCTGCACCTCTTCTGGCTCCTGATCTTTATTCAGCCTTCTGGTTCAAAATACTCTTCCCTGTTATTACATAAAATGCTACAGAGGAGCAAAGAACTGGAATTTTGTCTCTGACTCACAGACAACAGCTGTGTAGCAAACCCAATTTTCATGTTTCAGAGCAACATTCTTACACTGAGAGATGGATCAATACAGCAAAATACACTTTTCACATGGGCACCCCCAAAGCTATTCCAGTTTTATACTGTTAGACTGGAAGCTGAGTCAGGTTAATAATGTTTATCAGATATTAAGGGAACAGATTTTAGGTATTGTGTTTAAGTGTTTTTCTAGTTTGAATTTTATATGAGAACCAACAGTGTCTCTTTATCCCGGTGCAGAGCAGAAAATAGACTGCTGCAAGAACGTTAAACCAAAAGCAGACTGTGTTTTATATAGTCATTTCTTAACATGATAGTCATTTTCCCATTTCTTTACTTCTGTGTTATAATTAATCTTAAAAAGAAGGTTGGTTTAAAATTTAAATGAACCATAAAATCTGTAAAAGATGAGATCCAAAAGCAGGCAGTTGGCAATGACATTTATTATTGCACATTGACAAAGGTACGGCATCAGATACAGAAGGACAACTGACATCAAATAGGCATTCCACATAAAGTACAACAAAATGTGTTAGGGAGGAAAGGCATTCGGGGGGCATTTGATTAATGTACATTTAATTGGACTTTCCTGCCTCATTGGTTTTATTCTCTCAATTTAGCTCAAGCTGCTCAACTACATAAATAGGCAATGCACCTACTATAATTAACAAAACACACTGTTTGTGAATTGCTGGATTTGTCAGATTGTACGTAAACAAATAGTAGATTATGCAAATCTGGATGAAGTATACAGGAATGTAAACAGGCAAAGAAAGTCCACCATTCAGTAAGAAAAGCCCGTACCCTCCTCTTCGGAAGCTCTTTAGGGTGCTTCAGTTTTGTGGGTTGTTTTCAGCTGCAATTGGCGCTTCAGTTCTATATTTCATTATGAATTTGTATGATGTTCTGTCAATGTCATTTTGGATGGGATCTGAGCACAATCAGTTATGTCCCTCACGCGATGCTCTCTGGTTGTATAAAGAGTGTGTGAGACCATATTTGTAGCATAAAAATCAAGAAACAAAACGGAAAAGCAAACGTATATTGTATGAAGAATGCTTACAGCAATGAAGCCCAATAGAAAATGTCAGCTTATAGTGCTATTTATAGCTTTGAAAGGATTCTATGACTTTTAAGAATCCCATGCAATGTGCTATAAATCTAGGATATGATTTGAAGAGAATATTTAAAGTGAATATTTTCTAATGAAAGATTAAACCTATTTAAGAACTGAAAAACCTTGTAGGGAATTTGGACTTTCGACCTACATTCTCAGCAAATATGAGGGAAATCTGGGCAATGAAGCACACCTACAGTAATTCCACAATTAGGATCTGATTTGAATGAATGATTTATTGCATAAATATTTGAAAGAGAAACAAAACAGACAGGAAAATAATGTGTATTTTCTGTATTTTTGAGTGGTTGTGCAGGATTTAAAAATCAGTGAAACAGTTACTGTCATTATAGAGACTTTCCTCTTTAAATACCCTTCAGTTTCCATCTAAAAAATGCCACAGATATCTCCTTCCTCAGAAAACCCTCTTTAATTTGCATATTGAACTACATTCACTTCCACCCTGGGAACACCACCTACTGCTGAACGTGTCCGTATGCAATATGGTGCGGGAAGACACATACCAAGTTTACTGCTCTATTAAAATTAGGTTTGAAAAACACACAGTTTTGCATTTATTGAATAAAAATGGAAAATTAGAGACATATTCCACAGTCCACCTGTACGCTTAATGAGCCAGGAGGGAAAGATGTGATTGTTTTCCTCCTACAAATAAGCAAAACATAATTTAGAAAGAAACAAATACTGGACTTATTACATATTTACTACCTTCCAGTCCTCCTTCAGTCCCCCTTGCTCTTCGCTGGAGAAAAGTGCATAATAACAATTTGCTTTTTCTTCACAATGTTTTTCCATTTCACTTCACAATTTCAGTTGCGTGTGCTCTTTAATGCCTTTAATGGCTCTTAACATGAATGCAGTTGCCCTCATTAATCACTCACAGAATCCCAGAAGGGTGGAGGGTCCACCCTGCCCAACCCTCGCTCCAGCAGGGACACCCAGAGCAGGGGGCCCAGGCCCACGTCCAGGAGGACTCTGCACATCTCCCAGGAGGAGACCCCACAGCCTCTCTGGGCAGCCTGTGTTCAAAGGGAACCTCCTGTGCTCCAGTTTGTGCCCACTGCCTTTGGTCCTGGCATTGGGCGCCACTGAAAAGAGCCTGGCTCCATCCTCTTTGCGCCTCCCTTCATGTATTTATGGGCCTTGAAGAGTTTCCCCTTGAGCCTAATCTCTAAGATGCTACATTTTTCTCATTGAGAAGGAGGATTTTTCGAATGGGTGTGCAGTCTGTGATGTGGATTTTCCTGAGGAATCCCTGGGGTGGGCAGCAGACTGACCGGGCGCTGCCCCAGAGCAGAAGGTTCTGCAGCATCCACGTTTAGCTCAGGAATTAATTTTACAGGGGAAGGAATTTAAATTGAATCTCCCCAGCTATCTTGCTGCGGAAAACAGTAGGAGACCAAAATAAATGTCCATTAGGAGGTAATAGCTGGAGTGTGCTCCACCACCGCTGTGTCTGCACTGATTATGTAAAACAGCTGTCAGTCAGGAAATTCCTTTGGGAAAACGGTTCTTCCTTCTTTCCAAATTAATTACATTAAATGTGGTGAATTACATTAAGGAATGGGAGCATGGAGGAATGGCTGTGGGAAGTTAACTTCTGTGCTACGAACAAGTTTTTACCAATTAGCTCTCTTTGTGGAGGTGCACAGCGAAAATGAACTTCCCCCCTCATTTCCTCTCCAGCAGGGCTAAATATGGAAAATACTCATACGTTTCATTTTATATGTATGCATTTTTCCTTTATTTTTAAGAAAATATCTCTGCCTTTCATGGGCTATTCTATAACTCTGAATGATTACCTATAATATGCTTTTAATACACATAAGTAGCATTGACATTCCTGATACTTGCTTTAACGTCCCCTTCGGATTCATTTTTAGCAACATTGCCTCCATACCTTTAAAACAGCTCAACATAGGTGAACAAACTGATGTAATTATTTATGGAATATTTAGAACTCGATGCTGTGTGGCCCTGTTATCTCTGCTATCCCAATTAGGAAGCAAAAGCTCGTCTTTGCCATTCTCTGCCCCCTCAGTTCCGTGCAGTGTATCTGAGGAAGATGGCTTGAGATCATTTTACTTGTGCCTACAAAATCCTTGGATGGTCATCTGACAAACATCACTCTGCTGGCTGAAAGTTGGGGGCATTCAACTGTTCACATCTGCTTTGAGATTGCCACAGCTACTTTATATTGAAATTGATGTCACTGTAGTCGCTTAACATTTACCAAAACTTTTGGTAGCATAGTCTCTGCTTGGAGGCTGAATTATCTTAGTCATGCTTGAGGCCACAGTGAGTGGAATTGCACCCTGTTTATCACTGTGCGTATGTTATGGTTTACCATTATATCGGTCATTCTGTTGTATGGATATCATAACATTATGGCAATAATCTCAACTTATGAACTTTTCTTCTGAAGGAAATAAATATTCAGCATAAAGGAATGGAATTAAATATATCAATTGTCCTCTCGGTACATTGGAAGCTGTTCTTTTGAAACCAGGCTACTCCTGCTAAAATGCTTTTAAGTGTTCCAACACCAATGGTGTTTTAACAACCCGAGCAAGCTATGCAAATATCCATTTGCAGAAGATCTTCTGTTTCTCTACACATAGGTCCCACCCTGCAAACATGGGCAAACATTACTGCTGAGTTTGGTGTAATGATTCAGTGTTGATAAAATTACTGGAGAGAGTGGATGAAAATTCACCTCCATTGAAGACAATGTATTCAGGGAGGCAAGATTTCACTCAGAGTGCAAGAAAGATGGTTTTTACTATAGAGTCTTAGCATCTGAAGTATACCTGAGGAAAAGCAATGCTGAAACCATAGAGCTAATTTATGTCATCAGAAATACCTGGTGTTTAAGTTGGTGAATTATAATAGCTGTACCCTGCTGTAAGATTGCTCACGATGCAGTAAAGTGAAACTCACAGTGCATCTGTGATGGAAGATCAATCATTTCCTGTCATTTGGCTGAGATTTAGCCAATTAGAACAACAAACTCAATGAGAAAGGTTTTGTGTTATATCAGTAATTTATCTTTTACACCATACAGCTTGGATGATAACCAGCATTTGTTGCACCGAATACTGTCTAAATATTCTGCTTCTCAATGCAAAATGGCTTTACTGCATTTCTAAAAATATTCTAATTTACCTCTTTCTGCTGCTGAACTCCCTCAAGCCCTCAGAAATAACATGCAGCATCTTAGCTTCTGTAACACACCGTATTGCCCTTCAAGCTATGGGATAGATCCTTGTGGCACGGTGTACCTTGCTTCTGATGTCCTTTTGGTGTGAAGGACCATAGACAGCTCCAGGGAACGGAGACAACCACTTCAAACATTTTAGCAAATGTTGTGATGTTATCTTTTCTTTAGAGAGCATAATCAGCTTCAGTGGTTGCTGGTCTGGTTGCCATTCACACATTAAAGGAGCTGCAGTCTCTCTATCATGCTGGTTATCTGGTAGAACTGATGTTACTCTGCCTTGGCTCTCCAGAAGTACAAGGCTGAGTCTAAGCCAGTTTCTGGATTTCACCTGCTCTCCGTGGAGAGAGACAGCCTCCTTCAGCAGATGTTTCATCCGCCTCTCCTGGAAACCTGTGCCACGTTCCTCCAGAAAGACCCAGCACCAGAGGGATTGCAGAGGCTGGAAAAGAGAGATCCCACAGCAAGGGAGCAGGGAAATCACATTACTGAGCAGCTATGTCTCAATAAAGAGAGACTGAGCCAATACATATTGCAGCTGCCATCACACCAGGGCCTGGTGCCACCGCCAGCTCTGCATCCACCTTACAGCAAACACCACTGCCATACCTGGTCAGATTTCATTGCCAGGCCTTTGGCCCCTCCCATCCACCACTCCTTGTCACAGCCGCTGTGTAAAAGAAGAGATTGTCCCATTCTCAAGCCAGGCCCACTTGTTTTGTCCCACAGGACTACAGTTGCCCTCAGGCCATCCCCAAGGGCATGCTCAATGCATGTGAAGAGCAAGCCACATCTGTCTGAGTCTGTGTCACACACTGCTCTCAACACCTTTCGGTGTGATCTTCAAGCATCATTAACATCAGGATATGGCTGCAAGCCAGCCCCGGCTGAATCCTGTGGCACCCATTAAAAGCATCAGGTTCCAGATTCTGAACTACATTCAGACACCATCCATTAAACAGTTTATCCTTCATCTGTTCCATATCATATGGGCTATCAGGAAAAATGTTGTGATGTCATGTATTATTATTTATTCTATTAGCTTCATGGGTTAAACATGTAATCTCATTTTAAAAATATATCAAGATAATGGAATTCAATCTATTCTCAGTAAACCCCTGTTAGCTGGTACTAATTATATTCCCCTCTTTTAATTCCTGATGAATCAAATCCTGCATCAGTCATTCCATCAGTTTGCCCAAGACTGATATCAGACTGTCAGAACCATAATTACAGGGTCATCTTCTTTGGCTTTAGTGTAAAAACTGATCACACTCTTCTAAAGTTGTTATAACTAGATTATGCTCATTCTCTTCAATTAAAACATATTAATTAGTTAGATGATTACTTGCAGTAAATCGGAGCTGCTTCAAAGCAACCTTCCAAGCAAGCTGGATAACGTTAATGTGGCACATTAACTCATGGTTTTCTTGCAGCCAAAGGAGGCATTCAGCAAAGACATTCTCCATGTTGGGACTGATGAGGATTTGGCTGTAGTTCCCCTTCACAGCACTTGTAAACACAACAATCTGTGGCTGCTTGTGCGACTGTTAAGGCAACCTCATCTCCTCGTCTTGGTAAGAGTAGGGCCAATCTCTGTGGGCACATTTCCGGACTGCATTCCAGCTGCAGCTGTGCTTGGTGGTCACCTGCAGTTATCCCACACTCCTGGTCTGCAGTGGGCAATGCTTATAATGTGGCATGAGGAACATTCAGGAAATTACTGCCAACTTTATGTCTCATACGGTGCTTTGCAAGTTTGGAGCATGGCTTTCAGGTTCCTCTGTTGCCACTGGCTGCCTAGGAAGGAGCATAATAAGTGGGTGAAGGCAGCAGTCCACCCAGCCCTGTGTCTTGCCCATGAGCATAGTAGCAGAAGAGACTGTTCTGGAGGTGTGCAGGAGTCTTTCCCCTTTCTGAACTCACACTCTTCCATCACCCATCCTCTCTGGGTCATGGGGTACTTTCCTGCTCATTTTCTTTAGTACCTGGCTATAAACCCATAAGACAGTGAATTTCCCTAGTTCCACTATTGCAGGCTTCACTGCATACCCAGTTCAATTTAGCTACCACCTACCCCAGAGGTGTGCAGGTGGCAGGGGCTGGTGAAGAGGCTGAGTTTTGCCTGTGGTAGTGAAACAGTCTTGTTGCTGCCAAGGCTCTTGCATCTACCCCAGGCTCCGCATACAATCCCTGCAAACAGCTGTCCCTACAGGACTGCTCTTCTCTATTTGGGATGAGGCTGTGCATTTAACACACTGTGTAATTATGCACATGAGTAAGGGGCGAGCACTTCTTCCCCACCTACACACTGCCTTCCTGGGCATGATGGTGCAAAACTGTTTCGTTGAGGGGAATGAGCAGTCAGACTACTCAGCAACAGATGATCTTTCAAAAGTCCATTGTCTGAAGATGGATGCGCCACTTCATCTTTACAATCTTTTAATCTACGAGTGCTTAACACTGTCTAACATGTGCTTAGTAATATGTATTTGGCCAATTTTCTGCTTGTCAGTCTGGAAAATCAGCATACAGTCATCTTCAGCATCAAGCTTTGTACACAGCTAATGATAAGGGAAAACATGGGATTGTTAACAAAGACAAAGAGCACGAGCTGACATTATTTACTTCAAGCTTCATTCAGCAGGAAAGCCCCGTCAAGTGAGGCACATTATTCCCCAAAGTGTACTGAAAACAAGTAGCAGAACATCCTCCCTTCTGAAGACAGGCTGAGAGAGCTGGGGCTGTTCAGCCTGGAGACCTGGGATCAGCCTTTCAGTATCTGAAGGGGGGTGGTAAGAAAGAAGGGGACAGACTCTTTAGCTGTGACAAAACAAGAGGAAATGGTTTCAAACTAAAAGAGGGCAGATTTCGATTGGATATAAGGAAGAAGTTTTTAATGATTAGGGCGGTGAGGTACAGGAACAGGTTGCCCAATGAGGTGGTGAAAGCCCCATCCCTGGAGACACTCAAGGTCAGGCTGGACAGGGCTCTGAGCAGCCTGATGTAGCTGTAGGTGTCCCTGTTCACTGCAGGGAAATTGAACTAGGTGACCTTTAATTGTCCTTTCCAACTCAGTGATTCTGTGATTCCCCAGTGCTTGCCCAACACCAGCAGTGCTGCAGGGAGAGACCCGCAGCAGCTGGGCGGGCCTCGTGGGTGGCTCTCCTTGGCAAACAGCAATACAGCTCCTGTGTTATTAGTTAGTTATTTCTAAAACAAATAAAGAACAGTTGAAGTGGGCGAAAAGCTGGACGGAGCCTGGACCGAGTTTACAGCTGAAGTGTGGGCATGTGGAGAGGAGAGTACAGAAGCCTCTCCAATACTGCCTGTATTTGCCAGTCAATCTGTAGTACACCATTTACAAAGACAAGAGTCTTTCAAGTGTTTCCTTAATCGTTCCCTTAATTATTATAATTAATGAGTGTCTAGTAGCTTGCTTCAGTCATTGGTGAATTCAAATGCTGTGTTTCTATTTCCTGCCTCATCTTCAGGAATTCACTAAGACAAGAAGTCAAGAATACAAAACAGTCATGAACAAGCAGCTTCTTACTGGAACTTAAAAGGAAACTAATAAAAGAGTAACTGTGATTTGAGCTGTAGGTATGGTGCTGGAAAACACTCAAGAGCAAAGGAAGAGGCCACAAAACACATTTTTGGACCAGATGAGATGACGAAAGGTCTAGAGCACCTCTCCAAATGAGAATGGTTGAGAGAGCTGGGCTTGTTCAGCTTGGAAAAGAGAAGCCTCCAGGGAGACCTCACTGCGGCCTTTCAGTACTTGAAGGGAGCCCATGAGAAAGATGGAGAGGTGCTTTTTATATGTAGTGTTAGGTTAAGGGGGAACAGTTTTATACTAAAAGAGGGGAGAGTTAGAGTAGCTGTTAGGAAGAGATGTTGTACCCAGAAGGCAGTGAGGCCCTGGCACAGCTGCCCAGAGAAGCTGTGGGTGCCCCGTTCCTGGAGGCGCTCAATGCCAGACTGGATGGGCAGCCTGAGCTGGTGGGGGGCATCCCTGCCCACTACAGGGGGTTGGAACTAGATCATCTTTAGGGGCCCTTCCAACCCAAGCCATTCTATGAATCCATGAAGACAATTTGCTGTCTTCCTGCCTGGCATGATCAGCTGTGCTGTGGTTTTCTCCTTTTTTTTTGCTGGTACTTACGATAAGAGAACATACACCAGAAAGAGCCCTTTCATTCAGTACACACTGAACTGTAACTTCCTATTTTGAAAACAGCAGACAGCTATGTATTACTAGGCAATTTAATATAAAATAATGAACAAACAATTCAAGAATAAATTTAGGTCTCGATGAACCCAAATTACTCTTCAAGCTGAACTAGCTATAAAAATATAATTGTGTTTTGGGAGCTCATCTTCTCTTTCCAAATAACTATAAATACATATTTCACAACAGCTCCTTTCATAGGTTGCTTCCATTTGTTTGACTTTTTTTCTTTTTTAATTTTCCTGAATTAGATAATGCAGTATAACATAAGAGAGCACACAAGATTACAGTGCTGTAACAGTAGAGATGCTACTTTTGCTTGCATGGCTCTACAAAGAATAACATTATAGACTGCCTGAGCATCACTGTTGTGCACCTGCTTTGCAGTGAAATGCTGATTGTCTGAGTCAGCTGGGTGACAGCAAGGATATGCAGATAATTGAAAATCGATACAGAAGTAGAAGATACTGGTAGTTCATTACAGGGAGAAGTTTGGATATCAAATGTTCAAATAATGGGTTTCTCCTGTGATTAATGCTTCTCTTCCCACTGAAAAGCAAGTATCCATAGGAAAATAATATTCATTTTTTAGGAAGAAAATTCACAGTGGGAGTCAAAGAGGAAAGTCATTAAGAGATATTAACTAGGTGGGCCCTGTTCTGAGCGTGCCAGCAGGATTCTTTTTGCTTGAAAAGAGAAATGCTTCTTACCTGACCAGGGGAAAAGCCCCAATTGCACAATGTAATCCATATGAGCAGAGTGTTGCGTGCATGAAGAGTACTCCTGAAACATGTGCTGCAGATTTGAGACATGAGGCTCCATCACATGGATCTTAGAGAACTTGTCCACCAAGATTTGTTTCCAGTTGATTAGCTGAGGCATGAAAAAGACATGGTGATATCCGCAGCCAACTTGAAAACATTATCAGTACTGATGCTGTTAGCCTAAAAAGAATCTATATGTAAACAGAAGCAGAGTCTCTATGACTGGACAGTAAGGTCAGGAGAATACAGTTAGCATTGCTGCAATTTCAGAGCAGGCGGTAGTGCTGTACAGTCCACTAGCTGAATCATTCTCCTTTCAATTTCAAACTGAACACGCTGCTAGACAGCGTTCAACACAGTGACAGAGTTCGGTTGGCAAGGTTGGCTGTATCAGAAAGGAGAATAGAGAGAATCAAGAGGTAGGAATTCATCCCACTGAATTCCTTCTGGCTCTCTCTCCCCACATCAGCAAGGGCTTTTGAATTTCAGTCTTTTGGTCTGCACTTCACATACTTTTTTTCAGAATGTATATTAATTAATGGAGTATAGTATTTTTTTCCTTGTAGACTGTCTAGTGATGGCTGCATGTGGCTCCTTCCAGATCCCAAGTATAATAGACAGCCTTAGAGACTTGTGTCAGTATTCATTTCTCTCCTTTCCCTGTGTAATTATCAGTGAAAGCATAAAGTGATCCTGGGAGTGAGCAGAATCAATCACTTTATTTCTGCAACAAGCAGGAGGAAGCACTCAGCAACATTTACTTTCCTCCTCTCAAGTTTATTCATACAGCACTGAAAAAGTTGGAACTTAGAATTTGTTCTTCCCCTTCCCTTCTCTTCCCTTCCCTTCCTGCTTTCCTTTCCCCTTTCTGCTTCCCCTTCCCCTTCAGTTTCTTTTCCCATTTGCCTTTTCCCTTTTTCTTTTCCCTTCTCCCTTTCCCCTCTTCCCTCTTTCCTTTTTCCTTTCCTTTTTCCTTTCCTTACTGCATGAATGACCTTACGTCCCCACTGCTTAGAGCTTTAGTAGTGAGCCACGGCCACACTGAAGAGTACTTGGCACTAAGTCTCTTCTGAATCCTATGTATTGCCCCCAAGATCTTAAGATATTGATATCTTCTGTCTTTCTGTTTTTGTTATTGAGAAGTTCCTTATATGAGCTCAGGACTGTGTGGCAGCCTATTTACTGCTGTGCTGTGGTGAGCTGAATCTGGGGGGTTTGGGTTGCTTTTTCAAGGAAGCTGAAGGATACAAAGATGCTATCGAAAGACTTTGCTGAAGGGTTGCATAGGATGTTGAACCTGATAGTCTCTTTCTGATAGTCTGTTAGGATTGATCTCTGGAACGAAAGGAAAAAGGAGTGTATCCCCGGGGTAGCTGCGAGAACTCATTTAAGAGCTGTAACCACTAAGATCAGGAATTAGTGTTAACCAGTGACAGAGAAGAGGTCTATGCTGCAGTGGGGTAGTGGGTGGCAGTCCTGCACATCCACAGAGAGCTTGTGTCTGTGTCTGAAGACATCACCCCAAATGGCCCCAGGCCTAAGAGTGCAGGGGAGCCAGCATTCACACTGTCAAAAGCCTCCTCAAGCACAGACCTGCACATGCTTCACACCATGTCCTTTGTGTCTCTCTGGGGACACTGCAGGGACCCTGTGGCTCTGAGACATAACAGTGAGTGTGTGGCTCTGTTTGGGTCTGCGTGGTGGGTTGGGGCTTTAGTTCAAAGTGAGTGTGAGGACTGGGCAGCCTGATCTAGCGGTTGGCAACCCTGACCAGGGCAAGGGACTGAAACTTTAAGGTCTTTAAGGTCTCTTCCAATCCAAGCCATGCTATGATTGATGCTCCACTGTGCTGAAGCTTGCCAGGGGGCTGTTTTTATAGCACGATGGTAAAATATGTATTGATCACTGTGGGGCCTGGCATCAACATAGCAGAGTTGAAGGATGCCTTAGGCCTTCTGGGCTTGTGTTGAAGGAATGTAAAGGAACAAGGAAGCAAAACCTGGCAATTAGAAGCTACCTCTGTCTGAAAAGAGTCCAGGACAAGGATCTCAGTAAGCAAACCAGATAATGGTGGTCCATTCAAGCAAGAATGTAGGGGCAGATCCACTTCCAGCACTGACACTTTCTGACACATTCTGGAGTTACGTTTGCCTCTTTTCACATTGCCTTGACACCACGGTGTCCTCCTATATTCGTCTGATGACAACCTACATAATTGCAGAGATTCCTGCTCTTTGCTCCTAAGCCTGTTGCTTTGCACTTGGCACTGTGACACATCATTTTGTCCTCAAATGCTTCTCAATCCTCTTTTATACCTTCTGATCCCTTTTTATACACTCAATATTCAAATGTTTTTGTATGTTGATATGCTGCCTCTCAGCTTCACATCGTTTCCAGATTTCAGTGGGAGATTTTCCTGTGACAGTATATCCTACATGAAAATATTAGATCAGAGACCACAACCAACGCTGCTCCTGGAGAAATTCTGTGGCACACTCCTCTCCATTATGATGACTGCCTTTTCAGCACAACCTCCTGTCATTTGCCTTTTAACTACCTGCTCTCTTTTCAATTCTTGTACGCATCTTCTTTGTCATAAGCTGATGATCTTCTGTATGGAATAGAAGGTAAAGAAATAAAGTTCAAGTTGATTAAAGCTATGGCATTTCTAGGAAAGATAAAATGGAGTAAATAATTTTGCCTTAAGAAATCATTTTGTTATGATATAATGTACTTCTGCTGTGTTCACAAAACAGACTTTGTTCCATTTATCCCCAACATACTGGCAAAAAAGCAAGCAAGCTCATCTTTAGTACATAAGGCCTCCTTGGAAACCATTCCAGGAAACTGTTTGGTCTCTTTCCCTATGGGTGTCTTCTTATTTCTAATATTCCTCTGGGGTGGCCAATTGTCCAGCTTGATTCTCAACATTTTCCCTACCAAATGTGAACGAAAGTTCTGGATTATTTTTTTTTTCACAATTTTGATTTCAGAAAAATCCAGCTCAAGCCTTCCTTTCCCTGAGCACTTCAGTTTATCCCACTTCACTGTGTAGTTTTCCCAGCTTATCAAAGTTTATCTATTTGAAATCTTCACTGTAGGTACAGGTCATTTGTGTTAATCCTTCCATTTCATCACCATTCTCGGCCAGAGACCAGCAAGCTCCTTGGTGTATTCTCTGTCTGGAAGAGTGTGAGTTCTGTTAGTTTGGGCTATGGTTTAGATGTCCAGACGAATGAGTCTGAATAAAGCCACCCCACCTGAGGCATCTCCCTGGCATTTGTTTACAGTGAAGATGGATGCAGTGCCGCTGGCTTCCTCACCCTATCTGCATGTGTAAACATCTGAGCGTTTGAAAACATAAGGTAGGCAGCACAAAGATCCTGCGGAGGGAGTCATGTAAGTGTCTGTCTGAGATAGTCACTGCAGGTTCCTCCTACAGACGCTGAAGAGAAGCAGACATTTTAAGGCTGCAAATCAGAAATGAATAATTCTAGTCCTTCCAGTGACTAATTTTGGGTAGGGAGGCTAGACGGTTAGCTGAGATGTAGGCACAGACACTGTAAATAGCTGCTGTTAAGGAAGATGAATCAAACTCCTGCAGTGCTCTAACCAGTTGTTTCTGAAACAAACTACTGCACTCATGTTGGTGCTAATGAGGTTGTTACCTCTGCTGGAAACAGGATGCTATATTAGCTGGACCTTTGATATGATACATGCAGCGTGCTCTTATCTTAATCAACATAATTTATTTTACTTAGAATTTTAGTTTACTGATAATTAATTGTAGTGAGACTCACTTGTTAGATAACATTTAATATTATAATTAGTATTATCCCTCAATAGCTTTGTATCTTAAGGGCAAAAAACAGTGGTAGTTCAAAATGAAGTGCTGGTCTGAATATGTGCCTTAAACTGTACACTGGATTTTGGACAGAATACTATTGCTCCTGGAGACTTCAATGCTAGATGGTTCATACAAGCTGGTGTATATTCACACAAGGTTACCTGCTAGAAATACGTACTCAGTTGCCATACTCTGCAAAAATGTTGTTCTAATAAACATACCTATGGTTGTCTAAAATGGTAAATTTGTACGTTCGTAACAAAATCATATGGTTTCTTTTGTCATGCCAGGTTTTTCTGATGAACCCCACTTTCCCATATCCTTACTTAAGCAGTCTGTACAAGACCAGCAACTTACAACCTCTTTCTTCAAGCCAGGAATGTTTTTTCCTGCAATTGTCCATATAAACATTTGTCACTGAACATACTATTCTAACAGCAAATCACACAATTAGGTATTTGGGTTTGTTTAATTATTTAAATTGTTAACCTCAACACATCCTTTCTTTAAATGTTTGTCCTTATCTGTGTTCCCTTGTTGTCAAAGCTCTAATTTAATGTATTTTTTGATTATACTCAGGTTATGTCCATAACTGCTCCCATCCCCATGCTGGGGGCTACTGCCAGCCTACTTCCATATGGGCAGTGGGGCTGTGACCTCACAGAATGATCCCCACCTGCCGGACTATGATCTCATGGTTCTGCCCTAAGCCAGCACTTGGTCTGCCCTAAGGCCAGCACTTGGTCTCTCCCAGTGCAGTCGTGACCAGCTTTGAGCGATGGTTCTCGCCAGCTTTCTCCTTATCCCCAGCCTCCTGCTCCTGGTGGCTGGGCTGTCTCTGCTCACCACTTCCTGGCGCCGACAGGTAGGGAAATTGGAGGATGGGAGTCACTTCAGGCTAGGGGACTCAGGGCTTTGGGGTGGGGGGATAGGGCTGCCCCGCAAGTCCCGTCACCGTGTCACGTTCATGTGCCTGTAGGGTTCTGATCGGCGCCGGCAATCACAGAATCACAGAATCACAGAATCATCAAGGTTGGAAAAGACCTAAAAGATCATCCAGTCCAACCATCACCAATACTCCCCAGCTAAATCTTATCACTCAGCACAATATCCAAACGTTTCTTGAACACCCCCATGTTCGGTGACTCCACCACCTCCTTGGGCAGTGCATTCCAGTGCCTGACTACCCTTTCCGAGAAGTAATATTTCCTAATGTCCAGCCTGAATCTCCCCTGGCGCAGTTTGAAACCATTGCCTCTAGTTCTATCACTGTCTACACGAGAGAAAAGGC
>PPHD01006154.1:4358-25056 GCA_002909625.1 Bambusicola thoracicus
AGGAGATCAGTTCATGAACCATATTTTTTACTGCTAAAAAATATTGAGACTTATTCCAAATAACATGACTCCCAAAGGATAACTGCTCTTATGAATGTTTAAAGCCTGTGCATGCCACAGTAATCTAGGACAGGTTATAGACACAGAGAATTATGTATTCTGCAACAACATAGAATCCATTTTCTTTAATTTTTTTCTAGTCAAATGTGTAAAAATTTGACCATAGGCGCATTTTTCCTCCAGGCTGCCATCTATTTCTAATGCAAAGTCTCAGTGCTGCCAGAAGTCCTTTTCTTTTTTTTTTCTCCTGTTACCCACCTACACAGATGATCAACTTTGTAAGGAAATATTAAGAAACAAAACTCACTTAAGCTATTCAGCAAATTTGAAAAGTTAACATTTCTACGTTATTCTTATGCAAGAAATGAAAAATGAGATTCAGAAGAGTCAAAACTTTTAATTTCAGATTGGAATGACTTGAACATACTTCGGAAAGGAGGCATCAAAGACATGTTTAGCTAACTCACACCATAATTTTTTAATTCAGCTGAATGATTGTCTAATCTGAGGATTCAAGGCTAAGCCATTCACAACTGAATGAAATATTCTGTTTCATAACTTATTTCGTAGGAATGTCTAGAAGCACAGAACAGCAGTGACAGTCAGTATACCAATAGCCAGTAACACAATCTGTATGTATGAGATGCTACAATGATTGGACACAATTACTACTACAGAATTCAAAACAATAGAATGTTTTCCATGCTCTGAGCCCTTTCTTATAGCCTAGTATGATCACAGAATCATAGAATCCTTAGAGTTGGAAAGGATCTCTGAAGGTCGTCTAGTCCAACTGCTCTGCAACAATAGGGGGCACCACAGCTAGATCAGGTTGTCCAAGGCCTAGTCCAGCCTCACTCTGAAAGTCTCTGGGGATGTGACATCCACCACATCTCTAGGTAACCTGTTCCAATGTGTTTCCACCCTCACTGTAAAAGACTTTCTTTATATCTAACCTAAATCTACCCTCTTTACGCTTTAAACCGTTTCCCCTTGATCTATCACGACAGACCCTGCTAAAGATTCTCTCTCCGTCTTTCCTGTAGTTCCTCTTTAGATATTGAAAGGTTGCTACCAGATCACCTCACAGCCTTCTCTTCTCCAGGCTAAACAGATGATGGTATACCCTTGACTCCTGCAACAAACAACTGTAAAAAGCCTTCACTCCTGAAGAAAAGGAGAATTTAAAAAAAAAAAGGGGGGAGGGGTAGGAGTCCATCCAGTGGGCATCACCACACACATTCTCCTCAGTAAAATGCCAAAAGTTAACAGATACCTATAAGTACAGATCCTAGGTAGAGAGCCTGTAGCCTATGGGGGCAGAACATCCCAGGAGTTCACTTCTCCCAGTTTTACTTTGCCTCACAGGGTCTTCTTCAGCATGAAGTGCCTTAAAAACTAACCCTAAGTCCAACAATCGAAGCCCACATGCACTATCTGCCATGCAAATCTTAAGCAGATTTACAGTTTATAGGTTTTTTTTAGCCATAACTGTATGTGTTCCTAGAAACTTTAGTAAATATATACATAATCACTCTTCTATGACAGGAGAGGTTGTAGTTGTAACTGGCTCTTCTTATATTGTTTAATTACTCCTCATTTCTCTTTGTTAAACTGATCTGAAAATTATCCGGATGACTAATTCCCCTCCTAAATTTGGACAACTGAGTATTTATTTCAACTCCTCATTTACTACGAGTTGTTCAGCTGGTCATTTAAAATTCCCCTGTATTAGTCTTATTCTCTTGGTGGAATCCTGTTTTTTCGAATGACTGCAAAGACTCAAGAGTGGTTGAACTTGGTAGCACTTTAGGACGATTATTCATTTTAAGTTTAAACAAATGTAAACATGTAAGCAACATGTTTTAATATGCAGATCAGGGAACTGTAGAACAGAAATTGAACTCAACCTTGTCATGCACATAATTACCCAAGTTTTTATATTTTTAATTAATTTGTCAAATCTCTTCTGATATTTTCTATATTCTTTTTTGAACTCTACAGTAGTTCTTTTCTCAGCTTGCCTTCATTCACTGATCAACTGGTAATTTCAGTTTCTTGCTTTTAATCTCTCTGATGAGGTTCTGCTGAGAAACAATGATTTTGTATCTAAAATGGGTCAAATAATAAAGTCAATAAGTTTTATACATGTATATTTAGAGAGTGGCTAAAATGCAATAAAACACTCAGGTGTGGATATGCACTGATTCACAATTCATGCATTTCTGCTGGTGAATGCATTGGTGCTGCAGGGCTGCTGGCACTCATGATAATTTATGACAAAACTTTTCAGCTAGCAGAGCCATGGCTATTTTCCAAGAGCATTACTTTTTTTTTTTTTCTTTCCCTTTCAATCCAGCTCTCAGAGTAGGTATCCAAAAATAACATGCAGGAAGCAGTAAAACAGTGGTAGCTTTCCCTCCTCACAGGCAGTGATGGTTTAGGATGGGCTTAAACCATCTCTGATATTTCAGAGCTAAATCCAGGGTCCAGACACCACTGTTCCCACTGTGCTTGAGAGCAACATTTGGGAAAATTCTCTTCTCCATCTCACATGAGAAATAGGGCAGTCCTTACTCATCTCTTCTAGAAGCATTTTTCTCACTGCTCAACACCTTACAGAAATAAACGAGGATAACTAGCAAACATTAAGCTAATTGCTTAGAAAGTTTGGCTAACAAGACTGTTGTACACATTGTCAAGTTCATCAAGGAGCTAAGACAGAGTTGAAGAAGCAACCCACTATGAAGGGTTGCTTCTTTAGAGACAGGCGTTATGAAATACAAGCAGTGTTGAGGCTAGGCATGCTCTAGGAAACTAAAATTTCTAGGCAAAACTTTTTTTTTTTTTTCTGAATAAGTCCTGGTTTGAACCCTTCAAGATAAAGGAGAAAGGCTTTGCAGTTTCACACCCTCTCAGCTAGACATAAAGTGGCATGTGCCACTTTGAAGGGAGACTGTGAGAGAAGGACTAGGAATTCAGCAAAAACTAAGAAGCAGTGAGGCAGCTTCAGGAAGGGGACACTTGACAGCACTTCATTTCTTCTGACCTATTTGTTCTGCCCTCCTCTGTCAGTGACACTTATCCAGGCACTGAAAGGGAAAAAATACAAGCAAACAAACTGCCTTTTCTATTCCAAAAAGACATCGCATTGGTAAGATGGCAGCTGCTCCAAGAGGTGAAAATTAACTATTTGCTGCATTAAAGCCCTAATTAAATTTGCCAGAAACTCACTTGCAAATCAAGGAAATGTGACATAAGCATTTTCCCTTGTGTTTGGCCATGTCTAGAAAATTCTGCCACAGCTGTTTTGTTTGCCACACATTACACTAATACAATGTCAGTGAAAAATAAAACATACTTTTCATTGTTACAGAGCACTAGCTTCCCCTTCAAGGACTTGCTTGAATTTTTCTGCCATTCAGGCTCAGTCCTCCTCAGTGATAATAATAATCCTGATTAGTATTTTCACTACTAAATCTGCAGTTGCCGTGTGACCTTCCCATACAACACAAACTCTATGCTCTTTACGATCTCATTTCATTTCAAGCAGTGCTCAGCTGCTAAGGTTTGATTTTTGCATGACCCATGAGTATAGATAGTATACTGTGAAAGGCTGCCGCTGGCACTGTCCTCAACTCATGTTTAAGAAAACATTTCTGAAGTGTGGGCGTGCAAAGAATTCTCACAGCTTCTCAGGTTTTAGCAAAATCTCTGACACCTGACGAAGTCTGACACTGATATGCATACATGACATTCAAACTGACTGATGTCCCAAAACAGCATACCAGATATAAGCTGTAGTGAGATGATTTTAAAAGCTAAGATAAATTTGTTCATTTTATACCTACTTATATTTTAAATAAGTATATTTAAAATATCAAGCATCATCAGGATTCTTCTGGGATGCATGTCACCTTGTGTTTGAACTCTCTCCAGTACTGCTCTTGCTTAACTCAGTGCTGGAAGCTGACCTTTCATAGCAATGAGAAACAAGGCCTTGGGCAAGGGAAGTACAAAATAAACGGACCAAAGTAAAATCCAATGGATTGCTTGAGTTATAACATCAAACTGCTAATGCAAACATTATTCCTCATAAATCATTTTACTTCCCTAAACTTCCTCTATGCAAAATAGACTTTATATGTCATAACATTTTATCTGCTGATAATTTGCACATTCTAAAATTAAAATTCCAATGTGAGTTTCTAAAGGACAGTTTAATCCTTCCACAGAGAAAGATCCACAGAGAAACTTTGAAAGTGTTGAATTCTTTTCTTCAGATGTCCTCCTTCCACGACCATAGAAAAGCAATCCAGAGCTACATGGGGCTAACGTGAGTCCATTATGAAACTTCTGCTTTCAAGTAGGCACTGTCACATGCTGCTAGTTGAGCAGTTCCTATCAAAAAAAAATCAAGTGGGTTTGTTTATGAATCAGTGAATAAAAGCTCTCCTGGTCATAAATTACTACCGAATGCTAGCTCCTAAGAATTACGGAGATACTGTGCCAGACAACATGGATCAGATGGTTGAGGCGTTGCTTCATTCCTTTGAGATGTGGTTTCACAATGCTAGTGAGACAGGTTCGGTCTGGCAGGATTGCATTACAGCACCCAAACAGAACATGTGACTCTTTCTTAAGCTGATCCTAAGGCTATGTGGAATAGGGGTAAACCCTGCCAATGAAAGTTTTATCTGCCAACTCATTTTTCAATTCCACAGTTCATGAATATATAGTGAATGAAGCTGTAACACAAGTTACAAGTTACAGTTAGGACCTATCATTTATATTTTGCTGGTTGGAGGGAGGGGAGGAAGTATATCACTATTATGCACTATTAAGTCATTTCCTATTGGCAATTCAGCAAGCTCTAAGCATTCAAGAGGAGCATCCCCCAGGTCAGATCCTGGAAAAGCAATTTGAAGCATGCTAAAAATGGAGTGTCAAAGGAGTTCAATAAACAGGAATCTCCAGAAAGTGCTCCAGATGACTCTTCCTTCCATTCCCTTTGCAGGATTTCCCAGAAATAAATTTTGAGTCTCATTACAGCATCACAACAGCTCCCTTTGTAGCCAGCAGAATTTCTTAGCTGGACACCTTCATGTTCCAGAAGCAGCTTTGTAATACATCCAATGTTGCAAGACTGGATCTTCTTGATCTCAGGAGAGATGCATTAATAAAGAAATTCATTCCACACTTAAAAAAAATCAATAGTACAACTGATTGCTCAGTGCGATGCACACTGATCAGACTTCAGCCTCAAAGACTTCCGTTTTCTGCATGTGAAAAAGCAGTTTTCCTCTAATGTCAAATGGAATTTTGCTTGGCCAGGCCAGACTTTCCTTCTGAACAACAAAGCTTTGATTGATTTGCCTTTCTTTAAATTTATCCTAAAAACAAGGACACTTAATGACCTCATTAACCTAATTTTCACCTAATAACTATATTACATTTTTGCCAGACCTTGCTTACTTGATTCACTCAAATGACCCTTCTATCAGACACAGACATCCTGCTTGCTGCCTTGGTATGAATACTGGCAAGAAGGCAAATCACCTCTGGGAACAGAACTTCTGATTATTTTTGAGTACTTTAGCCCTCTCCATGTCCATTGCTGGTATTTTTCACCCTTCTCATTAATCACAGAGGTTCAGTCTCCTTGATCGGTGTACCTGTAGAATCTCTTGTTATTTTTCACATCCCCCATCAAGTTCAGTAGACATAGCAATCTTCCAAGCTAAATGTAAATTGGGAATGCTTGCTGAACGTTACAACAATCAAAACAATTAACTCCTTTCTTATGAAATAAAACCTTGTTTTCCTGCTAAAAAGAAGGTAAGGACCCATGACAGCACTACTAAACTAGGGCTGAGTTTTTTCACTGGCTTCTGCTAGGTTTCAGTACAAATGATAATTAACTTCCCAGTGAGCCAACGAAGTCTTTTTCTTCCTGGCTTCTAAATCCATGGAAAAAAAAAATCGTATTTGTGTTAATTCTCTAAGAAATAGAGCAGGAAGCCCAAAGGGCTGAAGTGTTCCACACGTATCTCTGTTTACTATTTGATCCTAGGCATACTTTGTAAGTTCAATAAATTCTCCTTCTCTTTGTGCTCTTCGATGGAGAGAATCTTTCAATCAACTACTTTTATGTGCTCTTGCAATTTCCACATGATCCTAAACATGTCTCAGACTATATCTGTCTTTTTTTCTGGATAGATTTGGACTCAGACAGGACTTGACATATGTAATCAATTTATTTGTGTGATACTAGAAATTTTCCTGAAGCATTTGATTTGAAAGGCATTCTCATGTCTGCCTCTATCTCTGAGGAGTTCTTAGCTTGTTAAGGTGAACATGTGACCTGCTGTAAGGGAATAGTGAAGTTGAACCTGCCCTTAAATTGTAGATTTTTTCATAACCAGAGCCTATTAGCTACTGAATTGTCTCGCCAAATGCATACATTGTTTCTGAGCTTCTGCTTCTGCCAAGATGCATCAGCTGGTTATCTCTTGCAGCTGCTTTACCCTATAAAGTACTTCTATGGTGGAGACCTTAGAGTTCTGAACAGTTTTTTCTTTCCTTACTAGTGGTTATAATTCTTACTATTTTTCAAGAGCTGATTAATACTGTTCCTCATGTACATCATTTAAACTGAATGTTTTGTAAGATATGACACTAAGAGCTATCTTGTCCTAAAAGTCTGTCTCCTAGCATTCCTCAGCTGAGGCATGCAGAGTATGGATTGAATACACCTACATTTTTTGTCACATGAAGTCAGCATCAATGACAATTTAGGAGAGGTAAGAGAATGCACCTGGTGTTTCACACCAAAAATACAGATTGAATATGTGCTTTATCTGTAAAAGCTGACCCTTTATACACAACTCTGATGAAAACAAGATCTGTTGGCATTCTTTAAGTTATTAAAGCATCCTAGAACTAATTACAGTAGCTATTGCCAAAACTTCCTAACATCTAAGTTTGTAACAAGAATTTTTTGTAATTCAAAAAGCTTTTGGCTATGCTTCTCAAAGGAAAATAAGAAAAAATAAAGAGTCAACAGATATTCTGAACTTCATCCAGTCTGTTTTTTCACTTAGCTTTTCCTTACTGCTTCTTCTCATGGCATGTACCTCACTGCATTTAATTCCCTTTCCCTGTATACATGATAAGAAAGTAGAGAAGACTGGCTGTGACCAAAAAGTTGGTCAGGCTGGCACTGGTTGGCAGATGTTGCTCTGCAGCAGTTGATGTTATGTGATGCTGGTCAGGCAGACAACAGCCACTGCAGGCAGCAGCTCTCAAACATACCAGTGGTAGTTCTAAAGAAAACAAAAGAAAACTCTAGGACAGTTGTAATCTGTTTATTGGTCCCCAGCTACGCAGGCCATACTAACCCATTTGCACTTTGTTTTCCCTATCACAGAATAATAATGCCTAGCCAGTGGTGAACAGTAAAATTGAACTAACTTTTGTAAACTTCTGTCTAGTAATTACATGGAATTAAACAGAGAAACAGCAAATACTGAAGAGCACCTACAATTCAAAACAAAGCTGAATGTAAAATGCAGGGCATATAGGCATGAATCTCATTTTCTGCTTATGCACAGCAATTTTTGAAGAGTATTTTTAGTCAGCCATTTCTGTAGAGAGGAGCTGTACGGGAACTGTAGAGTCACGGCCTGAACCTGGAGAAAGGACCCGGCCAGCCCTGAGAGCACAAGTGAAAACAATTCAGCTGTGCGACTGGAAGGGGTGGAGCCTGGCTGCACCTCTCTTAGACCTCACTTAAGTGCTGACTGCTGCTGGGGAAGGGTCCCTTTTTGGAGATCCCCCCTTTGTGGACTTTTTCCCTGTAAGCCCAGATCTTCAGAGATGGGTGAGCAATCCTTTCTCTTTTCCTTCTAACACTTTTCTATTGTGTTGGTCCCTCTGTCATTACACCTCTTGTATCACCTTTCTATCGTGTTGATCTTTCTGATTGTTACAGGAGCAAACACCAGACGGCTTTAAGTAAATATGAGTTTTTGAAATAGGTATCTGTGAGACTAACTGGCACATTATCAAGAGAAAATACAGTGATCCTTTTGACTCTTTTGTACCTCTTTATTTCTGTATCTTCTTTTTCATACCACTGGATTTTCCTTCTCCCCAGACAGTACTGGTACATGGTACATCAGCCTGAGCAGCTCAAAGCCTTTGCTCAAGGCCACCGCATTCCAAAGGGCTCAGGCTGTGAGAAGCAGGCTTGACTGTTCCTACTGCCCTCATGTGAGAAACACACTGTGTCAAATCAGTGTTCTTAGGTTGTCAGTACAGATGCAAAACACTAGGTTGGGGGACTGAGATATTGGATGTATGTTGCTAACTGTTGCTTAGCAACACCTCACTGATGTCACACAAATCATGACCTTAGCATCAGCGTCAGTGCCGCTGACAGAGACATCTGCAAACAGATCATCTGATAAGGCAGGAAACAAAAAATAACCATTTTATGTCAGCCTGAACAGGAACTGCAGATGCTGTAATGCCACTTACAGGCAAAGAGTACTTTTGCCTCTTGATAAGCTCTAAAAATACATATGTTAATTAAAAGAATAATCTTCTTAAATTAATAAATTCTGACCTCAAAGAAACGGCAGCTTGAGTGAAATAATTAGGCCATGACTCAATGAGATTTGCATGGCAGAATTCTATAGAGAAGTGAGCTTGGACAAGATATAACTGTAAACTGTTTACCTCCTCATGCATCAAGTCTACTTTTTTCTATTTTGCATGCAACATTTATTTCTCATTCTATAGACTTCAATCAGTTTATAAACATATTAAATTATGGTGTGCAGAAGTATTTTTTCTTCCAGAAGACCTTCATAGCCTGTTTTTTCATTAAATAGTGATACTAAAAAAACTGTTCTGTTCTTAGTAAGACAAAAAAATAAAGCTTAAATATTTCATATCATATGTTCTACAGAGATGTAAAATGCATATTTCATCCTTATGGACTTGGTATATTTAAGGATCAAAAAAGGAGCTATTCCACAGGTCATTTGCTATTGTTGAGTTTGAACTCATATCAGTATTAAATAAAACATGGGAAAAATCTGCATAACTAAGATCTGCAGAGTTATCTCAACATTTATAGTGCTCAGCCTATTTTCTCTATCTTGGAATTGTAGCCTTAAGGAAATCCCATTTAAAAAAGTGCTAAACACAATCCTTCTATAAGATTGAAGGTTTTTAAGGTTACTATCATCTGTTTTCAAAATTGATCTGCAATTTTGTGTGAAGTTTTGCTTTATTCACTGAAGCCTTGGAGCATGTCCAGAGAGGGGGAGTGATGCTGATGCTGGTGAGGGGTCTGGAGCAAAAGTCCTACAAGGAACAGCTGAGGGAACTGCTAGTGTTTAGTCTAGAGAAGAGGAAGCTCAGGGGAGACCTTATGTTCTGCCTGGAAGGAAGTTGTGGCAAGGTGGATGTCAAGCTCACCTCCCATGTGACTAGCAATAGGACTAGAGGGAATGGCCTCAAGTTGCACCAGGCAAGATTCATGTTGGATGTTCGGAAAAATTTCTTCCTGGCCAGGCACTGGAACAGGCTGCTCAGGATGGTGGTTGAGTTACCGTTCCTGGAGGTATTCAAGAAACATTTAGATGTCATACTGAGGGACATGGTTCAGTGGGGAAATATTGATGGTAAGTGGATGGTGGGTCTGGAAGATCTTGGAAGTCCTTTCTGACCTTGGTGATTCTGTGATTCTATAATTATGCTAAAAATTACAAGAGAAAATACATTTCTAACAAAAATGTAGTTTGAGTTAAATGCAAAAGATTTATGTAAACTTCAGATGATGTTCAGAATTAAAAGCATTGAGATTTTGATTTAACAGCAAAAATTGAAGAAATGCCTTTGTTTTTTATAGCAAAATAAGTTTATATTTTGTCCTTTTTCCATTTAACTAAAATAAACATTTTATCCAATGTTAACTTCTTATTTAATATGAAGCAATAAAAGAGAAGTCCAGATTACATTCTTTATTCCAGGCCTGCAAGCATGGAAAACACTCAGTAAACAAATAAAAATTCTGCTGAAGGAACCCACCCAATAAGTGTTCTTGTTCCTAAGCTAAGGCAATTCCAGGATGCTGCTCAACAGATCTTAACACAAAGAGCTGTGGAATATTCTTTAATAAAAGATGTTCCCAACTCCTAGGTTTTCTAAGCCAAAACCTTAACTTTGTCCTCTGCATCCTTCAGAAAGGTTTATAAATATCTGTACACCAAGAAACGGAAAATGTGTCATATTCCCACCAAACTACTCAAGAAAGAAAAGAACTATCAGAGAATAATGGAATATTGAGCAATAAATACAACAGAAAGGTTACAAAAAACATTAAAAGAAGAATGAAAACCTGTTCATGAGCAGGACAAGTATTATAGCACAGTTGTTTTTTAATACATGAATAGAATCACTGAATTACAAAATACTGTATTTTTGGTTGAAAACTATTTCACATTAGCTTGTGTAACAACCAGTTCTGTGCACTGATTCATGGTCACCAGGAAACACCATTCCCAGCTGCCTGCCCATTCTGTCCCAAAGAACCCAAAGGTCTGTACAACAAGATGTTCTTGTCGTGCCTTCCACAGTGTGCACTTCTAAATTATTTTTCCATCTCAGATCAACTTCAGTAGATCAACTTCACTGATGTTCTGGATGTTATTCCTTGTCTAATTTTCCCTATTCGTTACTTGTCTCAGCCTTGGACTCTGCAAGTAGTCAAAGCAGCCCTACTGTTCTTTACCATCACATCACTACAAACAGAAGTTTTTCTGCTATCACAAATATCTTTGCTTATTAAAACAGGTAGTAGCCAGCATCAGTGAGGGATTTCTCCGAACTTACTGTCGGCATTATTCACACTGCTGCTGCAAGACTGAAGAAGTGGACAGCTGCCTGCCTTGCCAGCCAATTTCTACATAACGTGAGAACAAACTCTGGAGGACTCTACAGTCTGATCAAATTGCTGTGATAAATACTGGAGGCAGTGATGGGACTTAAACCCATCAAATCATCAAAGCAATCTAAAAATTACTAACTAGCAGCTTGTAGTCTCTTGATTTCAATTTATTGTTTAAATAATTGAGAGTTCCAACTATTTCCATTTTGCATGTTTCATTTCCTGCTTTTTTACAGTATTGTACCTCTCATGACCTATACCAGAAGAAAGGTACACTACTCATTTATCTAAAGTAAAAAGAGTGCTTCAGATGTTTAAAGCTACAAAAATAATTGTTTGTTCTGCTGTAAGTCAGAAAGGGGGTAAAGAGGGCAGGGAAGAGAGAATCTTGCATTAACAGAATGGTTTTCATGGCTTAGGTTGGACAGAACCTGTAAAGAGCTAGTTCCAACTCCTCCTGCTGTGGACAGAAACAGTGAAGTCTTCTGAGAGATGTAATTCTTTTCTTCTGAGAACCAAGTACCCAGAAATACCATCAATCCACATAACTGGAGCATTAACTCTTTAACTCCTAGTGCAGTGCATGATGTTATGATGTGGAATACTGATAATAAAAATCATAAAACCATGACAAAGGGAGGTTAGTCTTGTGATCAAAATGATTGCCTAGGTCTCAGAACACAAGATGCTGTTCCATATGACATAGAGTCCTCAGATCAACACATTTATACTATCAAGACACACAGAGCAACTTGGTAACAATGAATAATGCATAAGCATGAACATGAATAGAACTAATGTTATCAGTTCGTATCCTATGCCACTAGTATGCTTATCTACCATCAGCTACTCTGCTGATACACTGAAAAAGAGATGTTACTCTATATACTGAAGTTTCTCATTTTTGTAAATCAATTAGTTTTGCTGTTTGCTTTTCAAGGAGATAAAAAGGAAACATTAAAACAGCTTCAGCAAAATGCTCTTTTCATTTTCCCTAGAAGTTTAATGTTTGTCACAAGAATGGAGGTGTGAGGTGGACAACGCAGCAAAGAGGTTGGATGCAAAGGGAGGAATGTGATGAATTTATATGTTGTATATTGCAAACAATTCATGCTATAGATACTGCCTTTTATTCTTTTTAACACCAAGATTTGTTTTTTTGGCATCACATTGCAGATTCCTGTCAGTGATGTTTTCCATGCTAGCATGTCTCCTGTCTGTCATAATCAGAGAGTTGAACTCGATCATCTCATTTGTCTGACCTTGAACAGGAATGGCAGACTCAGCCTCACCAGGAATTCAGCTGAGGAAATGAAAATCTCTCTTATCAGTACTTTTTACTGATACGCTGTATTGTTTCCCTTGTTGTCAAGTTGTCAAGGATGGATTATTTTTTTCTTTTACAATCAAATTCAAAAAAGTACTTCTTTCTGAGCTTTTGATTGTGACTTTTGCTCCATGGTGGCACACTTGCATTTTCCTTCTCAAAATATTGGGTGAGTGCCATAGAAATTAGAGCCAAAACTTTGTACAGAGGAAAACATCCTTCTCTGTCCTTTATGCTTCTCATGCCAATATTATATGACCAGGCATTTCCTTATGCATTGATTAGGAATAACAAGCCCATTAAAAGCTGCCTCAACAGTGAACAAAGAGGTAGAATACACAGATTGGAGAAAAATCATGGCCTCTATCCCATGAAGGAAATCAGTACAAGAATAAGGTACTACTTTATTGCATCCTAAAAGGTAAACATTTGGGCAGATCACAGTTAGATGTGATTCTGCTCTGTGCAGCCCTTATGCATCCATTTACCCAGGAAGTTCTCAGATTTGAGCTTTGCTATGATGCCTAAACAGGCTGCTTGTTTCAATGGGGGTCAAGCAGAGACCTTAGTTTTGTTTTCAGCATTTTCTGAATTTGTCATTTAGGAAAGACTATCCTAATTAACACTTCTTGGTGGGATATGGAGCATTTCTGTCACTCTAGGAGTTTCACACTCAGTGAGCAAAAGCAAGTGGCTGAAGGGGTTACCTCACCAGCTTTACAATGATCACAGTTGTGCTGGTGACACTCCTCCTTGGTTATGCAGGTTTTCAGAAGAAAAATTCTATATTCATTCTACATTCGGCAAAGAAGGTGATTTAATTGCCCAAATAAAATGCTGCAATCCTTTTTGACAGATATTTGAAGCAATTCCATGGTATGGAGGATTTTCCACACTTCTGCAATTCCACAGCTTCTAACTCTTCCAATTGAGGAAGTACACAATTCTCTATTTTTTCTTCTTCTTCTTCTTTTTTTTTTTTTTTTTTTTTTTTCTGAAATACTGCATGTCTGCTGCAAATTTAAGTAAAAACATTTCCCTAGAGAGGTATATCCATAACTGTCCCATACCTTCCCAATTTATTATCATCATTTCACCATTTCTGCTCTTTCCTTAGCATGCATAACTTATATTAATGTAATATGTCACATTACACAGCCTTGGTTTTGTACACTCAGTATGTGCACAGATGAGAAATGTACCAAAAAGGCTCTGAATCAGGACACTGCTGTAAGGGCAACATAGATGAGTTTCAAATCCACCATTCTGTCAGAGATTGAGGGAACATCAAGGAAAAGGCTCATGTTAACAACAACAGACAAGCCATTTTCTAGGGGCTACTTACGCCTTCCATCATTCGGCTGTTGTGTTCTAACAAAATCAAAACTGATCCTACTAACATCTTGAGCCCTCTAAATTATTATAAACTCTAACGTGTGCAAATTTGGATACCAAGTGTTGGAGCTGGGGTTTTTTGTTTTGTTTTTGTTGTTGTTGTTTTTTCAAAGGTGAGAGTGAACAAACATAACCCCAGAGCATGTTTATAATAGGAGGCCTCTAAGCATAGGCAAATGTGAATTTGTCCTTCAGCTACACCTGCCTTCATGTTTTCCAAAAACTGCTTGATTTGATTAATCATTCCCAAAAGCTTCACCCCAAGAAAAAAGTCTTTCAAGAACTCCAAAATCTGACATGCATTTCTAGAAGTTATATCTTCAGGAAGTCTCCTTCCGGAAGTACTGGTGTGGGGATCATATTGCATTAACTCTGGTCGATGGGCAAAAGCAAAAGAGAAACAGTGAGGAACTTCTTTCTTCCTTTAGACTTGCAAACATGGTACGCCAGCAATGTAAAAGACTAAAGGGTACATCATTTAACTCATGGCTTTGTGCCTCACTCCATGTAAAGCCTAAGGCACATGCTAAAAATTGAAGTCATCATTCGCTTCAACAAACAAACAGATAAAGCCTTAACAGAATATGCAAGAATGAGAACTCTGTCTTTATTCCTAACTATTAATTGGAGATGAAAATGAAGAAAAAATGTATCTGGGGTCCATCTTCTATGAAGCAGGGACTTTTTATTCTGCCATTGTATACCAGCTGGCTCATGATTTAAATATACGTACATTTCAGTTACTTCTGACAAATCAGTCCCAAATGCTTGCACACTCTCCTACAGAGATTTGAAACACATTTCAAAATGATCACTGGAATAGCATTTGCCCTTTGGACTGTTTCTGTTTGCATACCCCAGTTTTATTTGCATCAGTACTCCCCTAAGGATCATACTGTAAACAGTGAATAAATTTACAGAAGCCCTATTTTTCTGGAAGGAAGCCAAGCAAACACCACCCAAAAAGGTAATGTTTCATAATTATTATTTGATACTGACAGTTCCAGTCCCCTCCAGACAGTAAAAGTAATGCTTATCCAACCAAGATACAGCTTCCCCAGCCAATTACTGTTCACCAATAGACAGGATAATTGAGTACAGATCATCAAATGCTCTTTGTGAAGCATCCATCCCCAGAGAAAAAGAGCAAACCCATCACATCTGAAACACAGACAAAATTCAATCAAGCAGTTTGCTGCTGGTATTGCTGCTCTATAATAACCCACTCCAATCCAGTGCTCACCTTTGACTACCTTTGCAGTCAGAACTCCGGCAACACTTACTGGTACAGATTCACAAAGTCAAGCATGAGGAAGAAAGAGGAAAATGAAATGGTAATATCTTCCCCTCTACACCTCTGTAAAGGCACTCTCAAACACCAAGGTGATAAAGAAAAAGATCTCAATACCACAGTCTGTTAAAAGAGCATCCTAGCTACAAAGCTCTCTGTGATCAATACTTGTTTCTACAAAGTAGAATGTCATTAACAAGAAAGAATAAAAGAAGAGCATTGGCTAAGGCATTTCAGGACAGAAGTTAAGCCCAGGTCTCCCACATTTTGGAAATATAAACTAAGAATTAGATTAAAAAATAGCTGAAATTTTACTGGTTTCACTGCAAGTGAAAACAAAAGCAGAGTGAAGAAAATTTCTTAAAATAGACAGAAGCCTTGACATTCAGCCAAACAAATTCAAACTTCACTATCTTATGTAAATATTAAGGTGCAGGTTCTCAGGTAATATATTTTATCAGAGCTCTACTGAGTCCAAATTTATGACACTTGATCCAAACTAGCACCTTCCTCAAATACTTTGCAATATCAATGCATCCAAAAAGAGATCAGAGGTGGACAGGAATTGTAAATGAAATCCAGTTTTGATATGAGTCTAACCTATAAAAGAAAGAGCAGTTTCAGAAAGATCAGTTCATTAAGTTTTAATGCAAAAAAACATAGTTAATGGAGTATAATTTCCCGTGGTAAAGACCAATATTTGGAAATGTAAATCCAATTTGTCTAAATAATATTGTTGTGAAATTAGCATAAATGACTCTTTAAAGAAGAACATCAGGTGTGTAAAATTAAAATCCTACTCATAAACAGGAAGATATGCCAGGTACTTTAATGTACTGGTTTACAACACAGAACATTCATTTTCTATCTGCTGATACTCCATTTCTTCCATGGAGAGTCTCAATATTGTCTCTCCTGGAGATCACTGTAAATTCCATGGTGTACAGCACTTTAAGTCAGAGTAAATTATGACATTAGCACTTGTGGTGAAAATGCTAAATCATGGCCTGAACCAGTGACTGAGCACGTGGTGGGAAGGAAGGGCCAACTCAGAGGAGCTCAGGTGTATGCAATGCAATGCACCTGAGTGATTGGAAGGGGTGCAGTCAGTATCCACCCCTTCCCAGATGTCATTTAAGGGTTGGCAGGGGAGGCAAGGGTATTTTGCTAGAGATCCCTGATTACTGGAAGCCTTCGTAAGGTAAGCAGTTTTTCTTCTTTCGTTTCTGTGTTTGTGGCTGCTGTACCTAGGCTTGTTCTCATTTGCTGTAGCCTAGGATTGTCTCACTCTGCTGTTTTTGTTATATTTTCTATCACATTAGAGCACTGCAGCACTGAAATCCATTATTTTTGTTTATTAAATTGGATGTGTGTGTTAATGTAAGTAAATCAAGTAATCCTATCTGCTTCAACAAGTAAAGTTGAGTTTGTAAAATATGGTATGCAAACACGCTTTGGAAGAGCCAAAACTATGGAAGTCTTCAGTGGTAGAAGCAGAACATGTATTTTTAGTGTTCTTGTATGAAATGTAAATATGTCTGTTTCTGGGTCCTGAGCAATAGAACAATTTCTATTGTTGAAAAATGAGAAAGAGAGGATGCCACTGTGCTGAAAGATGTGGAAACTTAAGACGCTATCATCAAGCTATCACAGAAAAAATCTGAGGGAGCAAAGTTGTTCTGAGGCGATTTTGAGATTGCAAAGAATCATTTGAAATGTCAGTTCTTCAATTGCTAAAGTCTTTCTGATCAGTGTTGAACAAGATATGTTGTAATCAAGGAGAAATAAGTGACCAAGAAGGAAAACTGAAAATTAAGTAATAGGACTGGACTTAACAGTGAAATTATTGAAACAAAAGGAAGTTAAATTAATATTTGGGTCATGTCATGCAGGAAGAACTTGTGGATTTTAGATGCTTTGGATAAAATCAATGTAAGGCTTTATACCAGGAGAAGATACTTGGACTGAATGTTTTCACGATTCTACATCTGATCACTGAATCAAGAGCTAATAACGTACATTCATATATAATATTGTCATATTCAAAGGGAAAACCTATTTGCAACTTAAAGTGAAAACTTCATGACAGAATCAGCTGGACTGTCCCATATTTCTTAGATAAATTGTGGGCAAGCTATACTAGTGCATGAGGATGTTTCAAACAAAAACAGATAAGAAAAATACTTAAATGACTCACAAAGTGTTCACTAATAAAATATTGAATGTGATGGAAAAACAAAGTGAAATAGGAAAAAAGTTTTTTTTTTTAAAAAAAGTCTTGCATGTAACTACATGCTGCTTATACTTGGAATTATACTCTGCACTACTGAGCAGAACAAGTATGTATGATGGAAGAATAAATGAGAGGGAAGTGTTAATCTCCTCTGTTCTGCCAGCTGCCGTGTTCAAACAGTCCACAAGACAGCCAAGCATCGTTAATATTTTTTTTATGAGCGGAAAAACCGAGACGAGAATTACAATCAAAATAGAAAACAGGTTTCTAACAGTTTACCCTCTTTCAATGTTACTTTAGATGTCTTACAATAGGAAGTTAATGTAAATGTTTCAGGCCTTGCTTTATCAGTAGAACTATCCACACCACATGTGCATATTCATGTTCTTAGATATTCCCTCACTTTCACAGGTGTCTAGTAACACAGCAGTCTGTTTCTTCAGAACACATCTAAATGTCAGAAATAGAAATAACAATGTTGGAATTAACTCTCTTGAAGGAAGCTTTCCATCTGATGTGTTTGTGAGTTCCTTAAAGAGTTTGAAGGTTTGCTGCAAGTCATAGATTATTTTATATGATCTATCCTAGTCCTGAAACACTATAGTCTCTTATGTACTACCCCATTAAATTTGTTATCACAGTTTGTGACAGCTGTGATAGATGAAGTACCTTACACAATATTGCACATTAATCCATATACACTCTTGCTCAGAAACTACTTAAATATTACAACACATACATCAGCTGTTCCATACTCCATCCCTCAGAGAACAAAAAGTAACTGAGGTACAAAAACCAGCCATAGCTAATTTAATGTGATGTTTATGATTATCGTTGTCTTAACTCACTGGCAAGGTAAGACATATTATATCTGTCAGAGGACAACAGCCTAGACCAATAATATAAAACACAAGCATATTTGTTTCCAGGTGGCTTTAGATCTTTACAAGAATTACTGTCATGTGAAGTTAAATAATTCAGTTTTGAAAGGCAGCCTGCTTAAAAATGTATTTGTCTACTCGAAATAAAATTCAGGTAACTAAGTACGCTAACTAGTAAGTTTATAATGATTTCATAGGCTAGAACTACTGCAGAAGACCAAAAACACATTATGCTGCGTTTTAACATCAATAAAATAAGAGGACGTGTGACAAATGTTGCTCTGATACGCATGTCCAAATGAAATACAAATATTATGCGACAAAATGTATCTTGTCAGTGGGAGGTATGAAATCATATAAGAAACTTTGTCACATGGACAACCTGACCTGAATATGGTTGGGTTATTAGTGTCTTTGAGGAATAGGAACTGTGTTAGATTTTCTTGTTTCAATCCACTGTAAGTCTTAGGCTTCTCTCAGCTTTCAACAGAGCTCTGAATGGCTCAACTTTCCTACAGCTGCCAAGCAAAATATATTCATTGAAACCACTATAACTTCCTTCCTGGGTTTAATCTCCTCTTCTACACCAGCCCCACGTTGGTATCAGCTTTTGGGAGACAAGCAGGCAGTAACTAGCCATGGTCCTCCCTTTCTGTGTTTAGTTTTCCCTTCCCTGCCAACATGAGTCTCATCCAGCTTTGGTTGGTTTTTGGGAGGCTGCAGAATGAGGTTCTGCAGGTTCTGAAAAAAACCCTCAGAAGTTCCTCTTTGCAGTGTTAATGCAAGAAGACTTTGAATGGAAATATAAAGACACTTAAATTCCCTGCACGTGGGAAGTTTCCCACCAAGTTCATTTGAGATGCGAGCAACACAGATGTGGATATAGGTGAGTTCATATGAGGAATGTTCTAGATATTCTGTCAATCATTTAGAACACTTTAGAAAAAGAAATTAAAAAAATCAGTGTTTGCACACCTCATGCCTGTTTCTGCTTTTATCTTATTCCAAACACCTCTGATTTCAATCACAGGTGTTCCTCTGATGTTTGATCAGGTAGGAAATCAAATCGTAGTGCTTGTCCTTTCCTTCCTTTCAGTTCCCTGTACGGTGTCTCAATAGCTATGCAACAAGTGGGAAAAGCAAATGAGAGTAGCCCCTGGCACATGTCCATTGGATCTTGCTCAGCACAGATGGAGTTCCAAGATATTTTAGCTGTCCAAACATTCTTATCTCTACTGAGATGCATTATGCAGCCATACTTGAGCAGACAGTTGCAAGGATGTAAAAAGGTCCTGGCTTCAAGGCAGCCAGCCTTTTATATGAACAACAAAATCTTGCACTGACAATGTACTAGAACTTATCCGTGAAAACAGTGGTACAACTATTGTATGAAGACAAAATAATACATTTATAGAAGAGAAAAGGTAGAACCCGGGAATGGCTTGGGTTGGAAGGGACCTTAAAAATCATCTATTTCCAACCCCTTGCCTTGGGCAGGGTTGCTACCCACTACATCACATTACCCAGGGCTCCAACCAACTCCTCCAGGGAGGGGACGCCCACAGCTTTTGTCAGATAGGGCAATTGAGTATATTTCAATTTTGTTGTTGTTCTACAGCCTAATTTCCTTTAAAATTCCAGGCAACGAAGTGAGGTCTGACAACAGAAAGTTTTGAACCATCTTTAGTATACAGAGCATTATCTACTCACTTTAGTCACTTGTTTTTCTACCACCAACTTAAACCATTCTTATATGAAGTGATTTGTGGTGTTTTGCTTGTTTGGGTTTTGCTTTTATGTGTTAGGTGGCTACCTCTGGATACCTCCACTCAAGCAAAGTACAACACAGAGGAATGCAGAGCTGAGCTGACAGCGTGCTTGGGGATGAGCAGATTGCACTGGATGGCTCTAGTGTCCTACTGTTGTAGTCAGCTCTTGCTGTTGACTATAAGAATGGTCGACTTGCTGTTGACCAGTAGTGGCTCTGGGTTCTACTGTACAGCAAACGGCGGGAATATCTAACCGAGCTTCAAATGATTATGTCAGAAGATATCGTTGCTCTACTGTATTATACATGCTTAACAGTCTTTCTTGGAATACCATCTCAGGAGTCAGTCCGTGAGCTGTTACAAATGACTTGCAGATCTGGCCCCTCTCAAAGGTGTGAGCCAAGAGGCTCTACCCCTTAACCTATGCTGTTTCAAAACAGGTGATGGGTCTCCTCTTGTGGAAGGGTGCAAACAGGAATCTGAACTGTCACTGGAAGGCACCCCGAATCAGGAAGAAAGGACGTGGAAGTAGTAAGGTTTATTGCCCCTGGAGCTCATTCCAGTATATGAAATGACAAATCTGGTTCTTGCTTTTATGAAGTTTGAGTAGATAGCTGAGCAGGGAGTGTATTCGGTTTAAAAACAATAGTTTTGTGATGTTGGACGATGTCCAGCATGAATAAGAAATGGAAGAACCTGGCTCTCAATGTGGAAAACCGTGAAGAGACACTGCTGTTAATTGCGAGTAGCTGCTTTTTAAATGAAGGGATTTATTATTTTTT
>PPHD01006155.1:0-16720 GCA_002909625.1 Bambusicola thoracicus
ACTACCTTTATTCACATTGCAATTAGCTGTTACCACTGATTTTACAAGCATAGATTTGTTCAAAGTGCAGAAAAATTCCAACTTTGGGATTCTCCACTGTGTAACATGAAACTTGCCTTTATCTACACTTGCTAAAAATTATTAAAAGTTGCAGTCATCTGCAAAAGGGGAATAGACTCAGTTCTATCTGGGCACACCAACAAGCAACTTACTGGGAAATATGTTTTCAAACCTATATATAACTTGTCCCCAAACAAGGATGTTAAGTGCTGTGTCATCAGCAAATTGCAACTAAATATACTTCTCAATCAGTTGGAATGAATTGAGATCATTTCCAGTGCACTTGAAAGTTGAGCTGCAGACCCAGAATATAATAAAGGCACTATTTAATGATTTTTTTAAGGTCTAAAGGCTGAGAAACTTGAAAATAAAACATACTGGCTGCATCGGGGCAGGCACTCAGTATGTTTGGGTTCATGATCTGTGGCCCCTTAAGCTTATGCATAATAGTAGAAGCTATTATGAGTAAAGTGTTTAATCACTGTCTTCGCATTTTCTGCAGCCATAATTAATGCAGCCTTGGAACTAGCGAGAAAGACCGTGAAAGGGCTTTGAATTCCTGATAGCTGTTCATTTGTCATCTGCCCTTGACTTCCTAAAGTGACTTCTCCTTGAAACAAAGCCATGCCTACAGCAAACCAGCCAGCAATCCCCAAGCCCAGTCCTGTAAAGCTCTGTTAGAGCCACTCATCATTTTCTCGCTTGGATGTTTTCTGCCCTTGTTGCTTTTCATTATCCTGCCACTTGGTAAAAGTCACAAAGTTCAAAGAAGGCCACAATGAAGAGCGTTGTGAATGGCTTAACAGCCAAGCCACACAAGGACTATTTTCATACCCCTGTGTCTTGGTGTTATCAAAGAACTCACCTCACAAACTGCATCAGACTGTGGCTTCAAGTGAAGCACACAGCACTCGAAATAGTTAACCACATGGTTTACCACAGACTGTCAGGGTGATTAAAATTAAAGAGTTATCAGATGAGCAGCAAGTTGAGAGCATGTACTCTCACTTTCCCTATAAGCTAAAAGCATGTTTCCCTCAAGACTTCAAACGCCTCTTTGAAGCAGACTGCAGATCTGAATCTCAACACAAGGTACCCAAACCTACAACTCTTTAGTCTCTTCTTAAGAAAAGCCACAGCATCTAGCCTATTCATCATGAAGGGCAACTGTTGTTTCAGTCAATGATCAAATGAATTTAGGCTTCTTCTGAAGTTGCAGGCATCAGATGAGGATTGTGTATAAATGGTGCACAGGGGTGGCAGCAAGCAATTCCTGATTTCCAGTTGAGCTGTGCTCTTGGATCAAAATGTACAAGATTCAGCTGGATCTCATGCAACACTCCTATTATCTCGACATTTCATTTCATCCACATCACTCACATTCTCACCTTTTCTCACCTAAACCACTGATGTATCCTCTTTGGCCTTTACAACCACATTCCTGCTTCTTTTCCAGAAAGAATTTAGGAAGATGACTCTCCTAGGCCTTACCTAGGCCATTCTGGGCTTCTCTTTGCTTCTCTCTGTTGGCTTCCACTTCTTTACTGTCACACTGCATGTTTTGAATTATAGAATCATAGAACCATCAAGGCTGGAAAAGACCTCCAAGATCATCCAGTCCAACCATTTGCCTACTACCAACATAAACCCACTAAACTGTGTCCCTTAGTACCACATCTAAACATTTCTTCTGCTCTCATTTTTGAGAACCTTCTCCTTACCAACAATCATATCCTTTCAAAACCATTGGTCTTGTCAAGTTTGACCTCCTCTCCCTTTGTTTGGTACAGAACTGATCAGCTTTTGGGCTTACTATTATACCAGGCCTCACACCAGGAGGTACCTTGCATGAATATGGATATGCCAAGACAACAACTGCCATTATTCCTCTTCATTGTCTAGAGGTGTCCTATCTGTGTTTGAAAGTGCTTTTCTTTAAGTGGTGTTTTACCTGCCTGTCAAGAATAAGTAGGTTCTCACATGCTCATCTGTAGTACTCCTGTACTTCTAATGCCTTATCTTTGGATGCTAAATTTTCTGTGTCTGACAGTGGCACCATGCCTAACCCAATAAACCCTAGCTATCATCCACACTCCAGAAATTGTGGCAGTAGATGTGGTAGTAATTCATGATCATGACAACGTACCCAGTGAAGTCCATCTAAGATGGGAAACTATAATTTGGCCACCAACCCCAAAAGAGCTCCCAGTACTTTGACATTTAGAAGCTTCACAGGCTCAAACTAATTTACATCTTCAGACTTTCTTCCAGGTAGAGTAATTATCCTCCAAAGTTGCAGGGGCTGTAGGTGGTTGTGTAGAGGTGTGCAAGAATGTTTTGTGGCATTACACATCACAGGATAGTGTAGAAAAACTGTGCCAAGAAGGAGTCAGGAAGAGATCTGGATTGTATCCCCTACACAAAACTCTACCATCACCCCAGAACCTCAGCCACTCTTTGTGCCCAAGGAAACTGGAATGTTTGACCCTAAAAGACTCAAAATCCCTGCATTGTGAGTGATAGAACAGTCAACAGATGAGAAAAAGCTAGGGAACTAGGAAATAGCAGTGCAGATCTACTCTGTGACCAGATTTCTGACTTTTTACATCTTTTAAGGAAGGTTAATTTTAATTTTCTGCTGTTTTTCACCTAGGTGGCAATTAATGTTAGTTTGTTTGTGTTCTTGTGATAAGAAAATATAGATCTAATAAAAGACCAGCACACTCGGGAGACATCTACCTCATAGCCTCTGGCGGCCCAGTTTTCCACAGCCCAGCTTTCCTCTGGGTTCTACATAATTCTACAGCAGCTCTGGAGCTACATTTGTGCCAATGATCAGTTTAAAAACCACTAAGATCCCATGACACTAGTAACAGTGGTCTTCATTTCAGATTTCCTCCTGGGATTTTGCCTCCTGACTTTCCTTCAGCACATCCTTCATATCTCCATCCTCAAAGTTGTTGCTTACCCTCACTGCCTTCTACTTCAAGACTGATAATCACTTTCCTCTCTTTCTTTCCCTTGCAAGCTTCATCACCCCTCATTTTCATCCCCTCCCCACCAAAACTGCCATATGACTTTAACATTAGTGTTACTGACAACCTAACTATTCTATTCCTCATTTCACCCCATATCAATAGAGTAAGGGTAGATGTGCCACTGAGAGACATGGTTTAGTGAGCATGGTGGTGACGGGTTGATGGTTGGACTAGATGATCTTAGAGGTCTCTACCAACATTAATGATCCCACGATTCTGTGATTTTTGGTGCCCACAGCATTCCTGAAAATTTTGGAACTGTTTTTGAATATTATCATATAGTGGATGGAGACTTGTAATTCAGATCGATATCTGTGAAATGTAAAATGTAAAACATAGCATCTTTTGGTGTGCTCCCCAAAATTAAGGTTAAGTCTACCAAGACCACTGCTTGTCATCTCTGACATAAGATAGGTGGATTCCTGCTATTCCTACTTAAGGAAAGATTCCCCAGTGCCATTTCAGATGTCTTAAAGCATCTGGGACACCCATACAAGCTCTCAGATATGATACAGGTGCTATCAGAGCCCAGTGCTAGGCAGAATTCCTTGATGTGTCTGTATTTTGGCCTACAAACCACGCCATATATTTTGTAAGTTTATCATCCTGTGCTAAATGAAGCTTAATTGCCTTTCGTAGCTGATACATACCTAACAATTAAATCACTGTAATTCAGCAATTAAGCAAGGAACATAGACATCAGGGTGAGACTGGGTCCTTAGCCAGAAATCAGGCAAGATAAACCCTACTCTATCCTGCAGGATTGGAGAGCTTTTCAGTAACACATAAAATAGCCACAAAGATCCTATAGCACTAGTGATGAAGGTCTTTCTTTCAGTGCTCTGACCAATTGAGAAAGTCAATAAATTACTTGCTGTGGATCTATTTTTCCCAGCCTGATCTCCTTGAATTTATCACTACTTTCTATCCCTGTATGTTAGACTTTTGGCTCTCCTCAACATTTAATGCCATTATCATAGAATCATAGGACTGTTTGAGTTGGAAGGGACCTTTAAAGGTCATCTAGTCCTACTCCTCTGCAATGAACACGGACATCTACAGCTAGATCTGTTTTTTCTTACATCCAGTCTAAATCTCCCCTATGTAGGCTCAGAGGAAAAAAAACCCAGTAGCAAAACCACATCAATTCCTTTAGTGCTTGTATTTCTTCCCTGAGATTTCCCAATCACATGTATTACTGACCCAATAGGAAACTTTGCTCACAGTAGATGTGCAGTATCAGTCATTTTGAAGCTCACCTGTGTATTTTTCTCTTCCATGTCTGAGTTGGCAAAGCAGTGTTAGACAAGACATCAGAACAGCACCTTTTGTCCCAAATAAATGAATGGGGAAATTCCTAGCAGGTATTTTTAGTGATAAGTCAAACACAGGCAGTGAGTCATGCCATGGCAACCTAAGCTCAGAATTTCCTATATGTGATGTTGTGTCACCAACACTGACATTATTCTGATGTAAAGTTAAAACAGCGAGCTGCAGACATAGGACATTTTTCCCCTAAATACAAAGGCGATAGGAAGAGATCAGTAGGAAACTGGCTGTTTGAAGGTCTGGCTAGGAGCAGGGGATGAAGTCAGGCAGTTCATACACCTGCCAGTTCAGAGATGAAGAGAGCCTTTCCCTAGAGATGCCAAGAAATCAAACCATGTCAAAATGAAGAGATTTCCCCGGCTGTTCCTGAAAAGCTAATTCAGCCCAAGGGGTTCATGCTGTGTGAAACTCCATGCTCTCTAAATAGAGCATGCCTCATGAAGACGAAACTGATATGGGTGAACAGAAGGAACTGATATCAGCAACTGGACTGAAATGGTAATGAACTTTTTCTAACTTCAGAACTTTTTCCCAAAGGGCCCAATAACGAGGTAGCTGTAGCTCTGCCTGCTTCTTTCCTGCCTGATTAAGGCCATCTAAATCTATGTGGATTTATAAGCTGGCAGTAGATGGAAGCTGTGATGCTGAGCTGCAGACCTGATGCTTACGATAATTTGCCTGTGAGATTTTGGTTGTCTTCACTGTAGATTAAACACAGATTATTTTATGATTTCATCTTGGTTTGTAACGAGTCAGCAATTTAAGTGACAGAAATGCATTATAGATGAAATTGCCAGGCACAAGCTTTAATATAAACAGCAGTGGGAAAGACACCAACCCTACGGGGCAGGAGATGGGTTTCAATATTCCTATTTCATTCTAAGGAATAGAGAATTGAATGTCTGCTGAGCGTTTTGTTCTAGAACGTGTTTCTATTGAAAAGACAGCATAAAATAAGTTGGAGTATGAGCTGGGGACTTCTCTATTAACACTGTTAAAAAAGTTGAAAGCATTCTTAATCTAAGTATTTCCATAAACAAGACTGGAATTTGTTACAATGGAAAAACCTTTTTCATGCCCAGGGATAATTCACAAGCACAGTTTAGCCTCAGGAAGCTGCTTTCTTAGCTCCCTCTGTAAGGAATGGAGCTGAGCAGGCATCCCTGGAGGACAATAGGCATCTAAATTACATAATGCAATGCCTACAGGTGCTTCTCTTTTTATCAGCTGCAGTGGTGGGTGAGCACTCTTAGTGTTTGCATTGGGAATTAACACGGTGTAGACAGTACACTGATTTCATTTAAATCTTAAATCTCTACTGCTGTGAGTTCCCAGCAGAATAGCCTGAAGAGGCTATTTGTTGAGTCTTCTGATGACCTAGATATTCCTTCACTGATAATTTTGGGGGTAATTGGTGGACGGAAACTGGGACATGAGCTGGCAGCATGCCCTTGCAGAACAGAAAGCCCACTATATCCTGGACTGAAACAAAAGTGTGGCCAGCAGAACAAGGGACCTGATCCTGCCCCTCTGCTCTGCACTGTGAGACCTCCCCTGGAGTACTGTGTTCAGATGGGGAGTCCTTGGCTGAGGAGAGTTGTGGACATATTGGAGTGCATCCAGGGGAGGGCCACAGAAATGATCCAGGGGATGGAACTGCTCTCCTATAAGGGCAGGCTGAGAGAGCTGGGGCTGCTCAGCATGGAGAAGAGAAGGCTGTGGGGAAACCTGATAGCAGCCTTCCCTAAAGAGGGCTATAAGAAAGAAGGGGACGGACTCATTAGGAGGATCTGTTGTGTTAGGATAAGGGAAAATGATTTCAAACTAAAAGAGGGGAGATTAAAAATAGGAAGAAATTTTTACAAGGTGAGGAAGAAGGTTTTACGATAAAGGGTGATGAGGAACTGGAGCAGGAAGCCCAGAGAGGTGGTGGTTGCCCCGTCCCTGGAGACATCCAAGGCCAGTCTGAACAGGGCTCTGAGCAACCTGACTGAGCTGTGGATGTCCATGTTCAGTGCAGAGGAGCTGGACTAAATAACCTTTAAGGGTCCCTTCCAAATCAAACAATTCTATCATTCTATAGTCATTCTATGATTCAGTGATCTGCCTCCCCTGTTCCATAAAAACATCTATCCCCATTAAAATAGACTCATGCCTTTTTTAAAGCATAAACTGATGAGTGTCACCCAGCAGACAAATAGCAGACATTTCAAATCCCTCTGTAGTCACTAGAAAGGGACTTGCAGGAGGTGACTCATCACCCCCTTGTCTGCAATCTGGTAGATGATCTGTGCCCTAAAAGTCTTTCTTTACCTCCTCTGGCTAGGAAGGGGTTCTACTCATCCATCTTGATGAAGACATCAGTGGTGCAAATGGTTAAAGTTAAGGAATCTTAAGGAAATCTTAAGGAAATTAAGGAAATCTCACACCTGGTAGGGACTGGGCAGGGGACTTGCTCTGCAAATGTGGATTTGAAAGAGGGAATGTTAGGAAAGAGGGGGAGTGTTTCATAAGGGAGGGAATGGTAGGTAAACTGGCTCAAATACAGCTCAGTGAATAAGAAGTGTATGAAGTGGAGAATGGGAAACATTAGTTTTTCTTATTCTGTTCTTTTTTTCTCTGTGTTTATGGCCTTCTTGGCTCTGTGGTAAGATCACAGAGCTCAGTTGCTTTAAAGGAAAACTCTGTATACAAAATGATAGAAGAACAAAGTGTCTGATTTTGTGGATACTGTACGTGAAAGCATCATTTTGGTGTGCGGCATTTGGTTTTTAAATAGATTTATCTAATTTTTTGCTTAAATCTGTGCCTTCAGTTACACTTGGCTCTTAGGTACTTTCATCTAAATGGAAATACACATTACTGAGAAGGAAATCTGGCTTTTTAAGCAATGACGGACATTCAGGCTCCTTTGGCTGGAACTTTCTCAGCCTTCTCAGTAATTGTCCCAGTCTTGAACAACACTGAAAAAAGGCTTGGTGGGAACCTTGACTTTTGGAATTTAGAACTCATTTCATTTGACTTGTTACCTCAGTGTAGAACTGGTCATTGAGATCTTTGTTGGAGCTCTCAAGAGTGGAATGGAAATTATTTGTCAGCACTGATTGCTTTTTCTGACCTTGTGATTCATGGAACATTTTGCCAACTAAAGAAGAATATATATCCTTTTTCTGAGTGTTTGCACTTTAAAAAGAGAGAACATCAAGAAAAAGCAGCAGATGATAAAGTGTTGGGATGAGGAATGGGGATTTGAGCAAAGAAAGTCATGAGAGGACTGGAAATGTGATTTTGGAGAAGCATTGGAGGAGATGGAAAGAAGAGTAAGTAGTCCAGGTTGGGAAATTGTTCCAAGATTTGAGATAGGGGTCTGGAGATGGAAAACATGGGTAGTTAACATCCAAAAACTTGGATGTGAAGATGCAGCTGGTGTAACAGGGGAGACAAAGGTACTCATCTGGACATCAGGAAATAAAACAGTGGGGCCAAAATCATGATACTACAGGGAGCAAGTGATGCTATAGTGAGCAGAGTCAAAGGTAGTTTCTTTCCAGTAGTACCTAGAGTGGATTTTTTACCTTAATGAAAGGTAATCATAGAATCATACAGAATCATGGCATTATTTAGGTTGTAAAAGACCCTTGAGATCAAACGGGAAGAGAAGGACATATGGGGACATACACAGGGAGAAGATCCCTCTATCTCAGAAGCAGATACTGCAGGCTTTCTCTCCACAATATTGTTTGTTCCTTTGCAGGATCACAAATTTAGCAATTAAAAAATTGGTTTTAGATTGGAACTCCATGATGGGCACTTTGCTGCTGAGGATCACTGTATCTGGAAGTTCTATAAGCATATTTGCTCTCTATTTGACCTTAGAAGAAGCACTTGTATGTGGTTGACAACTTTAATTTATTCTGCATTGCATTTCAAATCCATGGAAGCAAGCGCTAATATGCAAGTATAATGGGAAAGAAATCCCTCTCATTTAAATGACTGAGATCTGGTACCCATCTTGTGTGAATGAAATTCAGTTGAATGAAATTTTTCCTTTTGTGAGTTTTAATCCCTTCCAGGTTTGACTTGCAAATATATTCAGTGTATTCCTGTAAAATGAATACTGAGAAGGAAAGGTTGTAGGAGCACAGTCCAGCTTTTATCTTGTATTTGACCCTCACCTAGCATATGTCTTGTCCATGCCTACAGCTCCTAGGCACTGCTGCTGTGCAGGGTAAATGAGGTAAAAATGATTGCCTTCGGGAGGAAAATCTCAATTTCTCCTTTCCATCTTCAGCACTAAGGTGTAGTTTAAATTAACGACCCTTGGTTTCCCCATACAATATCAAGGAACTTTGTCCTCTGCAAAGCACTTGGAGACCCATCAGTGAAACTGTTCTTTAAAATAATAGATTTTCTTTTCTTTTACCCCAAGTGATATTTATTCCCAAGTGTTCTTTTTTTGTTGTTGTTGTTACTGAAACTCTCGTGGACAGTAACTATGGCACGATCTGTTTACTGAACTGAACCTCAAGTATTGGGCAGAGATGAAAAGAATGAGCCAAAATAACATGAATAGCATTGTGTGTGTTGGGATTAGAAAGACACGGCTCTTTTTGGACCACTTTGACCTAGCTTCTTTCCTTTTTCTTTGCTTATGCCTGTTCCCAGTTCTCCTTGTCGAACCCCATAAGGAATAAATACAGCAGGTCTTGCAACTGCAGTACTTTAGACATCTGTGTGATAAAAAATTCCTAAGCTGGTACAAAAGGCAGTGTTTCTACCCACTTGTGTTAATTGCAGGAAGAAATTTATATAGATATAAATTATTATGAGCACTGGGGGAGGCATTCAAAACAAATACAGGGAGCTGAGGGAAGAGAAGCTTAGAGGTACAGAGAAGAATGCAACGCTATGCATTTATTTATTCATCAAAGAACTAGATCATGTAAAATTGCATAAAATGCAACTACTTAACACCTCACAATTTTTTTTTTTTCCAAAACCCAGAAAGATTTCTGATAAATGAGACTTGTCAGCAAGAACTCTCACAATATCTCCTGGGCACAGTAATACAGAAAGCAAGATATAGGGACCTGACTCATCCCAGAAGCGATCCCATCCATTTACATATCTCTGGCTGAAAGTCTCACATGCAGCACTTGAACAGCTGCCGTGGGCAGTGGCACTTCGTTTGGCAAACAAAATACCCTGCATAGGAAAAGGTTCAGCCTTTGCAGTCAAAATTATTTAACCAGAATGACATCACCTGAGGGTGAAATATTTGTTAAAGTACTTCTGCATTAATGGGTAGAGCTGTTTGGTTATAAGCATCCCAACCTTTCCTTGAGATGCCCCGACCTTAGTGAAAGACGTAGCCCTGTTGGAGATGATCCATTAGCAGTTAAAATATCAGTTTATCCAAGACTCTACTTTAGGCTGTGTCTGCTCACACCTCTGAGCCCAGGCATCACCGGCAGATACAGAAGGAAATACCACATTTATCCTGAGAATATAAGTTTCATCCCACTGAATAAAGCAGTTTAAAAGCAAACACACTGATGTATCACCAGGTCGTTCCTTAGTGCACACAGTTGTCACAATAAATAAGCCAAATATAAGCAGTCTTATAATGTATACACGTATGAAACTGTGCTGAATGAATTAGCTGCCTCCGTTTATATTTTATAGGCACTGCTGTTTGGGAGGTGTGGCTGAAAGGATATTTGGTATCGTTAGCACCTATAGCAAACTTGGACAGCGCATTTTAGCTAATAGCAGGGCTATCAGTTTTACCTACAGAAGCTACAACATTTCAGCGTCTATTTTTATATTTCCTAATGTTACGTACAAAATGGAAAAACGAATTCAGAAGCTGCCTGAGAAGCCCAAAGTGGCTTTGATCTGCCCACTGTTCCAGCGATGGGTTGGAGGATACATGCATCACTCAGACAGAAGTATCCCGTGCTGCTCTGGATTGTCTCTGACTGATGCTTTGCGGGCGCAAAACCCATTCCTCTCATTTTCTTAGAACAAAAATTCCTTAAGTGCTTAACATCTTTCCTTACCTGAAAGAAGTCAGGATGTTGCGAACATCCTCCAGCAGCCACCACGAAAATGCAAATCATATTTTCCCTCCCCAAAAAGCAGAAATAGTCATTTACCTGCCCCTGTCCCCGTGATGGATCCAAGCAAGAGCCACATCAAAAGGCGCTTGAGCTCCATGGGACTTGTTTACATCTTTCCTCCGTAACGCCGAGGATGGTGAAGTTTCTGAGAAGCGATGGGTTGGTGTTGGCTGACCCTACAAGCTGTCTACTGCATGGTTAGCCCTAGAACTACCAAGGACTAGCAAGGACTCTGTGGTCAGCAAATGGTTGTTTCACTGACTGGCTCCGCAGCGAGATTAAAGGCTCTTCAGATATTAGTAGCTTTTATCCAGGAAATCAAACATAATGCACAGCGCCGCAGTGCGTGCTGTTGTGTGGAGGAAGTGGTTTGACACATCAGAGCTGCTGACTCCAGAGATGTTCCTGCAGCTGAGGGCAGTAGAAGGGGCAAAATATTAGCAGGTCTGCGCAGCCACTCAACTCCAAACGCGCAGCTGAACAAGCATCTGAGAAGGATCATCACCATGGCATAGCTGTCTGGTGTATGAGCGTGGGTATTAGACACAAGCTTTGTGCTCTGCCTACAAAGGAAGAAGTCCCAAGGGATATTGCTTTGGCTTTTTGGAAGTCCATCTGCTTGTAGTGAAGCCCCACTCGATTTGTGTTTTAATGTATGCAGCTTCTCTGAGGCAGTTGAACTTCTGAAGGAAGGACATTCAATGCAAAAAAAAACCTATCAGAATGAGGTTGGCGGGTTTGGAAATGGCTTCTGTTGTTCACAAATTGTCTAAGTTTCAGCTTCAGCAAAACTGATTCCTACAAATGGAGAACTGGAAATGAGGAAATATTGTGTTTTATCGCCATGTAGTTATTCTATAGCCATTCCCACAGAAATAATTATCATTTGGCACCTTGTGAATTAGTTGAGATAGACAACATAAAAATGGATTTAAGCTGCTTTTGTTGTTTGTTCCCCCACCCCCACTGATTTGGATGCTACCTATAAAATGGACTGCTTACAGCTGTTCACCAGGGACTCCATGCTCCACGGGTGTTCACTGCCTTTGTTTCAGCAGTGAGGACACTTCCACCAAATTATTTCCCATATCTAATAGGATAATAGGAAGCACTCACAGCAAAGCCCACCGAAAGACCTGAAGAGATTCGGCGTTTGAAGATCTGTTTGACAGTCATAGGTCCTAATTTATCGCCTTTTTCCAAGGGGCTCAAAGATATTCAACTGCGTATGGGTCATCTGGGTTAGGAAAATGTATTTAGTGTGTAGCACAGAGAGAAATCCCAGATTTTTTCTCACTATTTGTCCTTCTCTACTAGACACATGATCTGCTCTTCGAGGGTAGAGGAGTTCACTTCCAGTTGTTTCTTCTGTTCCTTGCCTGGTTGAACTACTGACTTTCATAGCTGTTTCAGTGAATCAGTGTGGTTGGAAAAGTCCACTAAGGTCATCTAGTCCAGCCATTGACTCACCACCACCATATCACTAAGCTATGTCCCTCAGTGCCACATCTGCCCTTTTCTCAGTTGCCTCCAGGGCCGGTGAATCCCCCACCTCCCTGGGCAGCCTGTTCCAGCGCCTCACCACTCCTAAAATCCAATCTGAATTTGCAAGATGGGGGCCATTCCTGCAGCCCCCTCATGCTAATCTGCATCCCCCAGCTTTTCTAAATTCTGGCAGTCAGTGAATGAGTGCAAACCCTGAGAGAAGGGCAGCAGATGCAGATTCTTTGCTAGTAACATTCTTTTTTTCTCTTGCTGGCCAAGGTCTTTTTTGGAAGGCAAGCTGTGAGCACATCCATGCAACCATTAACTTTCAAGCAGCAAATCTCAGTGTAGGTGGATAATAGCCACTGAGATTTTATTAGAAATGGTGAGTTTTTCTCCAAGCAAGAGCACACTATGTACAGTCAGATGGAAGGAATGATGACCCCAGGTGGTTAATTGCTACAAGCACAGTTTGCATGAGAGAGACCCGTAATTCAGCATTTAGGCCTTTTAAAGGTCAGAAAAACCGTTGCTGCTTGTGAGAGCAATTAGTTAGGTCAGCATTGTGAAACAGGTCAGCGTGCTGAGCGATTCCTGGAAAAAACAGCACTGCTTCTGCCAGCAAAAGGTGTTCGGGTGCCCTAAAGCAGAGCCGGGTACAGAAGAGGTGGGGGGGGGGGAGTGGTAAGAGCAGAAGAAAGATATGTAGACAGAAAAAACACAGGATTTTATAAGAAAAAATTACACTTGGTGGTATAATTTAGGTGATTTGTAATGTGCGACAAAAAAAAAAAGGAGGGTAAGTGATGGAAAAACTCAGAAGTGGTGGAAACCTGTTCACTGCAGGGGAGTTGGACCAGATGATTTTAAGGGTCTTTTCCAACTCAAACGATTCTGTTTCTATGAAACCTGGATAATGATGGAGAGAACTAGGAATTTCCTGAGCACTGAGGAAGGTGGAGTTGGCAAAAGAATATGCTGGTGCCTGCACTGGTAGCTGAGCGCTCTCGAAGTGGTCTCCGGGGTTTGGCTGCTCAGAAAGTGTTCTTTTTCAGCAAAGAGCTGGGAGAAAAAGAGACCACCACATGGTCTGAGAGACCACAACATGGTCTCAGTCTCAGAGACAAATGGGGATGGCAAAGTAAGATGTTGCAAACTGTTTTTATTTTTAAACAATGCTGCAAGACCGAGAGAGGTGAGAGGCAGTGGCCTTCAGTTGCACCAGGGGAGGTTCAGGTTGGATGTTAGGAAGAAATTCTTCTCAGAAAGAGCAGTAAAGCATTGGCACAGGCTGCCCAGGGGAGTGGTGGAGTCACCATCCCTGGAGGTGTTCAAGAAATGTGTGGACGTGGCACTGAGGAACGCTGGGTTAGTGGACATGGTGGGGACGGGTTGAGAGTTGGATTAGATGAGCTTAGTGGTCTTTTCCAGCCTTAATGATTCTGTGATTCTGAGATGCAGAAAAGGAGTTGTCAGAGAGCAAAACGCAGTCTCAGTTCCAGCCTTCCTTAGGATTATGCTTAACGAGGGCCAATTAAAATCCCTCAAAATTGCACTCAAAAATCTCACTGCTGAAAGTCCTTTAGTCTGGAGCTCTGATCAGTGGAGGCTCTAAGTTCACCTACCCTGCACCTGATGAAGCTTTATTTGTTGGAAAATAGCAGAATCATTCAGAAACTGGAGAGAAAGCAGAAATTCACAGAGCCCTGTATCAAGATCTCCCAGGAGACGCATTTCCTTTATTTCAGCATCTCAAATAAAACAGATAAGTATTAAGTTTTCATCTGGGCATTGATTTTTAATAAAACCTATGGTGTTGTAAGCAAAGACAAGTCCGCTTAAGGAAGTGCTATCATGTTTTTGCAACATGGTCCATTTTAAGACAGCGGTAAATATCCATAGAACTCACTAGAATAAGCAAGCTTTGTGCTTTATTTCTTTAATTCAACTGTTCCCCTGTGACTCATTCTTACCTAAACCCTCTGTTGAAGGGAGTAGCATTTCATATGGACCTCGTCAGGACATGGAGTGCATGAATAGCTAACTAAATACTGTTAACCTGTATGTTTCTTGTATTTCCTTGAAAGTATGGTGAGGGTGGTTAATAATCAAAAGTTGTTTTTGTTTGTTTTGTTATCTACTTCTTTTAGGAAGAAATATATGGGGAACCTCACCTTAGGCATGGAAAGCAGTGCTACCCTATAACAAACAGCTGCAGCTCAGATAGTCTTTGCACTTAAATCACTCTTGGCTTCTTTTACAGATTACTTACTGATTAGTATTTTCAAGAAAAGTCATTACAACAACGTGATAAGACAGGTTTTTGCCCCACAGTGATAGCCAGATCAGCTCTAGCTTCTTTCTTTCAGACACTCTTATTTTCTGGCCCAAATCTTTTCTGCAGTGCAAAAGACACACACAAACACAATATTTTTTGCTCTACCACCACCTCGAGGTATGAAAGTTTTCTCTAAATCTGGAGGATGCTCAGTGCAGAGAGAAGCTTTAGGAACGGAAGAGTCTAAAAAAAAGCATCTGCTGTCAGCTTTCAGAATTTCAGAATTAAGCCAAATGTGGGAATGTATTCGCAGAGATGACAAAAATTACACGTTTGGCACAAAGGACCTTCCTATCCTCCACAACAACATCCAGCTCTGGTGCAAAGTAGAATCACAGAATCATTAAGGTTGGAAAGAACCACTAAGATCATCTAGTCCAACCATCAACCCATCAACGTGAAAACAGGGGGAAATCCTGGTTATGCCACGTGTTAGAAATGATCATCAGAAATGTTTCCCCAAGACCTAGTTATGGTGACCAATTTTTTTTATCTACTTTTTATTTCCCATAAAAATGAGAAAGAGCTGATGTGTGGCACACAAATTCTGTACCTTCAGTGGATCGTATTTGACGAGGTCAACAAGGACTCTGGTTACAGTCAAGAGACAACTGCATGGTCCAGATATTTGTTGAAGTTCTTTCTTGAGTCAGCAAAGAAAGTCAAGTGCAATTACAGGGTGATTCACCTCTTATGGACATTGACATCTACGTGATGAATCACCCATCCAAACTTCTCTCCATCCCCCCATCATCTGCAGACCATTCAACCAGCATAACCAACTTAAACCAACCATGAGTCTCTCACCTAGCTACAGCTGGGTGACACGGATCCATCCCAAAAATCCACACTGAACTTCAAAAGGGAGCTTAAATTGATTATTTTTTGAATATGAACAGTCTCACCTGTCAACCATCCTGGGCTTTGTTCATCATACTCTCATTAACTATTTCTTTCACTGATTCCGTGCTCTGTGACGAGACCCAAAAAAACTGAAGGGGACCTCTAGGGTCTGGTACTCAGTACTGGATAAAATCCATCAACTAACTCACTCAGTGTCCTTTACAAACTGATTATGCTTCATTTCAGAAGTTGGAGTGTATGTGTCTATTGAAAGGGACCTGGTGTGTTCCTGCTTTTGTCAGTAGGTATCCAGAGGATTTCATCCTTCAGAACAAATCCAAGAATCAACATCTCCCCTTTCTCAGTGTTTTGAATACTTCTCACCCTTAGCTGTCTCCATGAATATTTATTATACTATGGCTCACTGCCAACAAGTTGAGAATATGGGCTTTTTTTTTTCACATCCACAGAGATATAGGAAATTCTGTTTTTCTGAAACACAGAATGCTTCTTTGCATCAAAATTCTCACTGTTGGACAAACAGCTTTAAGCTGCCTATGTAAAACCAGGCCAGGACAAAGAGACCAGGGTCAGATAATATCCCTGAAGATCCTTCATGTGAGATAATAACAATAATAATAATAATATTTTTAAAAATGCTACCCTCTTCCCTCTTAGGTCAGTGTGTGCAAGATCCTAAACCCAAAAGGCTCATGCAGTTTCATACATAAAACATAAGCACAACCTAGCTGGATCGGGCCATTTTCCACTAACACCTATGGATGCTACATTAGTTACAGGCTGCATCTCTGTCCATGCATTTTGGATCTATTTATGGACAACCATCAACTGTGTAATCCCCATTTGAGTCTGTCAATACTACTGTCCTTCACAACCTCTTCTGGCAGCAAGCTGAAGGAGTATTCTATACGAAAAAACAGTTTCCATTTTTTTCTGTTTTAAATGGATCTACTGTGTCATTTCCTTTCTGTTAATGTAGGATTTGGTGGTTCGTTTACTCTCACCTCCATAATGCAGTTAACTCATCAGCCCCATGTTTTCCCTCTCTTCATGTCAAAAGTTCCGGATCTGTGATGTCATTCTTTGTAAGGCAAATGTTCCATCCCTGTGATCATTTAATTGTTCTTCTCTGGACCTTCTCCAATTCCACTAAGTCATTTTTGAGATGCAGTGACCACAATAGCACAGGCCACCCTACATGTGGTCCCACCAAGGTGGGACATGGCAGCAGAACATTGTTCCCAGCCCACTCCCACTGATGGAACCCGACATTCTGTTGGCTTTTTTAGGTGTTGGTGCTNTTGAGATGCAGTGACCACAATAGCACAGGCCACCCTACATGTGGTCCCACCAAGGTGGGACATGGCAGCAGAACATTGTTCCCAGCCCACTCCCACTGATGGAACCCGACATTCTGTTGGCTTTTTTAGGTGTTGGTGCTGTTCTCTAAAATCATTGGATTACTGTGCAGCAACAGTCAAAAT
>PPHD01006156.1:0-25055 GCA_002909625.1 Bambusicola thoracicus
CCTAGCCCAATAGACAAAATGGGAGGAGCAAGGGACAGAAGTTTGGTAGAATTCCTATATATCTGCCTGAAAAAAGTAGCCATTAAGTGCATCTAATCCTTAGAGTGATTTTCCAGTTGGCCTGAATTGCTAATGTAGGACTACTGGTGTATTGATTGACTAAATAAGCAAATATTTCAATTTTGGAATGAATGTGATTGCAAGAGGCAGATCCCAAGTGCCTCCACTGGGCGAGAGCCATTTGCTCCTTCAGAGCTGTTCTTATGACTTGTGCAAGCACCAACCCTAAATGAACACTTCTCCCCCAAGTTGAGTCCTGCCCGGCTTTTAGTCTAAATCATTTCAAAATGTTATTGGACAACCACAACACCTCAGAGTGGAGAAACAGCTGAGTGAAGCAAGTCTGCAACAATCACTGCAATATCCCTTAGCTGTCCTCATAAAGGAGGTGGTCACAATGAGATATTGAGGAATGTGTACTTCCAACTTAAATAAATACAGAGCAGAAGAACTGAGTCTTCTGCAATAATGCGAAAACTAGCCTGGAAAAATGCCTCCAAAATATTTATTCGTTCCGTCTGAAAGGATCCACTTTGAAAACCTGCATCCTCCTCTGAAAGTAATGAAGAGGAAAATCCACTTCACTCTTCTGCCATTAAGGAAATGGTTAATGGGTTCAGCAAAAGGTGGCAATCTGAGTCCTGAGGAGCTCCGTTTACTTTGTTAGTGATGGACTTGAACCTCTCAATTTGTTGGATGAATTGTTTTTTGAAGATAAAATACTTTTCTTTCCACTCTTTTAAATGTTGCTCCAGGAGTACAGATTACCCAAAAAATGTGCTGGATGCATCAGAAATTGCAGCCCCAGGAAAACAGCCCTTGATAGAGCAGATTTTCTCTCTTACTGTTAAGTTTCCCACGCTTCTCAGCCAGATTCTGCTGGCCACAGCTCAGAGCCTGACTCTCGCTGTGAAAGTGCCGGAAGCTGGTTCATCTTTACAGCTTACAGACCCTGGATGTTTGAGCTGCAAAGCTTGGAGTGGGTGTTAGAGGACAGAGACATGATGCAGAACAGCCCTCTGTAAGGGCAGGTACGTTAAGGCCTCCAACCTCCTGGCACATTGGTTACATCACATCCAGTAATATGTTAATCCCTGTCATGCCTATGTGAAGAGAGAGGTCCCAGAAACCTCACTGTCTAGGTGGGAAATGAGCACAAGGTCGCAATGAAGGAAACAGAATAGTGAGGCTTTCAAGACCCAGACTGCATCCAACTCCCTCTTTTGTACATCCTCCTGCTTCTCCTCTTCCACCAACAAAAAGGACAATGCATCATGAAGGTTTATGTTCAACAGGCTTCATCCATAGGTGCCTCTCTGCTTATGGCAACCAGAGGTAGAACCCAATATATTGTGTTATATGTTAGCTCATACTGGATCTGGAATAAGTTGTAGACTTGTGGAAGACACAGTATGCCTTTTAGGGCTCTTGCAGACATACCTGAAGCAGGCACAGAGGCATGCTTGAGTGCCTGCCAGCCAGGTGGTCAGCCCATGTGATCCTTGCCCCAGGCTCTCCCTCTCTTTCTGAGCCAGTAATAAATGCACAGTTTTATATCTTGACTTCTCTACTTGTGAATTGCATCTCTGCCTATTCAGTAGAGCTTGTGAAAGATATTTTTTTTTGCTAATAACTTGTAAATTAGTGTGGGCATTCCTAATTCTATCTGTGTAAGGCAACAATGTCTGGAGGCCTTATCATGGAGTCAGAAGCCCATTGGGTACAGAAGACATAAGACCCTGAAAACAGCAGTACAGTGGAACAACAAACACAGGCACATCTACAGATGCAGTAGTGGATACCAATATTAACCTCAAGTTTTCTTAAGTCTCTCACATTGCATTCAAAATATTCTGCAAAAACCCACTTCCCATCCTGACCCTATGGCAAGAGGGAACGCGGAAATGAGAGACAGCAGGAAATTCCACTCAAATTCCAGCTGCAATCATTTCTGTGAACAAATGGGACAAAATGCAGCAGAGATCACGGTGGATAAATAGCATCCACCCAACAAGGCAGCTGGTAAAGAATGATAAATAATAAAGAATAGAGTGTGGGTTATACATGGAGGTAGAAATAGACAGTTCTGATCCTTGCCTTATAGATTGTGCATCAATACTACCTAAGAACTGACTTTATATAAATAAGCTAATGCTGGTAAAGGTGTCTGGATGAATTTTTTTGTTCTCAGTGACAGCTGGATATAACTTCACTACCCACTTTTAGTGGGAGGAGAGACTGGAATTCATTCAAAGGCTTTTTTTCATCGTTACTGTAGATCTTACTGTTATAGTTACCAGTAAGAATGCAACCCATGTAGGCTTCTTGAACAAAGAAGAGGAAGTATCACTGTTTTGCTTAACATCTTCACTGGAACTCTCTTGGGTCATGAAGCTGTCCTGAAAAAACTTAGCCTTCTCCAAAAGTGGGAAAAGTAAGTCCAGAAGCTTGAAATCAATGCCAGCAGAAGATGTGTATCTTCTAATCTCATTAGAAGGCTGGTTTAACCCAGTGGATTGTTTTCTGATATTTTAAAATTGGGCTTACAAATATTTAATTTCTGTTGGTGAGAAAGGCAGGCAAGAGAATTGCTTACCTGTAGAATGTCTGCACAGGGGTGTTATATATTTTAAGAAGACCCCTTGTTTAAGTCAGCACATGGGAAATTATGCAAATTGAACACACAGGCAGGTCTGAGAGGGAAGAACCATCCTGACTGCACTGGAGACAACAGAGACCCTCTTTCCAACTTCTCCAAGGCTGTTCCTAATGAAGGTGATGGAATCACCACTACCCCATGGTCTAACTGTCTGCAGAAAAGCATACTTTTCCACTTGGCTGGGGATGTTTCCAGGTCTTCTTCTGCCCTTTCCATTTCCCATTCTTCCCAAGGGACCTTCCAAACAATACGAAAAAAAGGAGTCAACATCACTCTGACAAGTTGTCTCCTGCTACTATGCCAATAAAAATGATCTTCCTTACAACACACTTCTCTGAACCTGACATCTGTCCTAAATCTCAAGTCATACATACCATACTTCCATTAACATGAGTCATCCTACAGACGTCCTTCTGCTACTCTTAGAGTCATGTCAGAAAGAATCATTGACTTATTGTCAGCAGATTCAGCCTACCATGTTAATGGTGTCTGTAGAGCCCTTTTCTCTGATCATCTTGTTCTTACATCCCCAAAAATGCTAGAAAATACTCAGTGAGCTGTAGGATGTCAGGAACAAGGAGAGAATTGTCTGCCCCACACTGCTACTCTGCCTGGAGTATAAAGGGTATTTTGCCAAATTTTGGACTTCTGTACCACGAGGCACAGCATATAAATAGCTTCTTCTCAGGAATCCATAAAACCCAAAGCTGGTATAGACTAGCTGGTATTGGTAGTGCTTTTGAAATTTTCATGAAATATAATTCTTTCTCTACAGAGATTATGGACATCTTACATACAGGACTGTAGGACTGCTCCTACCATGTCTTGATTCCAACCCTGTCTTGACATGCCCAACATGAGAAGCAGACGTCTAGGACCTTAGGAAGAATTCAGACATGGCAAAAAAGGAGCCCTGGCTCAAGAACAGCTGACAGTGAGTTGTAGGAGGGAGGTCAGCTCTGTGCCAAGTGCGGAAGTATGAAGAATAACACTCCCACCACTCTCCTGCTCACCACAGCTCGTCTTTGTTCAGGACACAATTACCCCTCATAGCCCCATCCAAAATACAAAGACACACAGCTTGGGCAATCACCGAGGCTAATTGCATGCATACAAACACACAGCTCAGTGCTTTGGGATATGCCCTCATCTGACATCAACCAGGTGAAGGAATAACATGTCAGGGAGGTTCAGGTGAACCAGCTCATTTCATTCCATCACAATATGGACAGCAGGCTGCCATGAAACAGTCCCATTTCTGAGACAGACAACCACTTTGGCTATAATTAAAGCTAATTATTCAAAGGCACCCTGTTCATGTAGCATTGCTCAGAAGCTCCCTGCATGAGCATGTAGGCAGCAGGGCTGTTTTTCTTCATAAAAACTTATGAAGAACGCTGTGCAGATTAACAGCTTTAATGACAAAAATTACCGCTTACAACACTGACTTCAAATCAAAGAACAATATCTGCAGACAGATATTTTCATGGTTTTCATAACAATTCATTATAGGTGGCACCAAGGGATTACATTTTTATTTCCCTTGTGTCATTTCTCTCAGACTCAGGTTCATTTCTCTTAATGAGGCAGCGGAAGATAAAGGGCAGTGAAGGCTCCTCCAATGCCTCTGTAGAGTGTGAGGAGTTTAGGGGCAAAGTGATAACTGATCCTCTAAAGGAAGAGGGAGGGCTTCGAAGGGGAGGGGGAGAGTGATGGGGTGGGATGCTCTCTGCCATAATGAACTAAAATTAAGACATAAATTCTCCTACCTTTGTTCCAACCAGATCTAACAAAAGGAATTCAGCCTTTTTAATGAAGAATGGATCAGTAGCAAAATTATTAGCTAATTAATTGTAAAGGAGAAGGAAAGAAATATGAAAAAAATCTTTGCCTGACAGTACAGGACCAAAAGTTCTTCTCTTATGCTCTCACAATAGGAAGGAAGACCATGGAAGCTTTTAGTCAGAAAGCAAGTCCCTTCTTCATATGTGGTTTGGAACAGCAAGGCTCAGGTCAAAGCTAGAAAGAATAAGAATTAAGTAGAGCTCAAAGTGGGATCCAGGTTCCTCTGGTATTACCAGGCCTGTTATGGCTGAGAAGAGATTCTCTGTAGAACTAGATGGAAACTCTCCTGTGAAATAGTTTTCTGTTGGAAAATAATGTGGAGACAGCACAAAAGGGTTCCTGGGAGTGGGGGACTTTTGGCACAGCCTCAAGAGACCAGGCAGCTGTTTTCTTTCTAAAACCAAAAACATCAGCCCAAATGCTTCAAAGCCTTCTGAGAACAAAACAAACCGAGGACTGGCATTTTCAATCTATGGAAAGCTTTCTCATTCCTGGGTTCTCTTCCAGCATTTGTTCCAACAATTTCAGTTTGCGTGAGTGGGACATTCTGCATTTCAGCAAGGTCTGCCCTCCAGTTAGGTCCTCAGGACTTCCAGCATTTGTGGTTTGAAGAGACACACACAAAAAAAGAGGGAACCCAAAGTTTCCTCTGTGTTGGATGATACTGGCATCTGACACTGACAAAGGTCCTATTTGGAGTTTCCCAGTGTAGAACATGAAGTGGGGGCTACTAAGAAAACCTCCACTGAAGGGAATTGCTTTCTTTGGGCTAATTCTAATTTGGATCCTTCTTTTGTCTGCCACAAGCAGTGCCTTCCTGAAAACCAACATTTTAAGCACTGCTGGAGTTGGGCAAAGGCCTGGAAGCCTGGATGGGTAAATATATCTGACGAGAGACAGGAGACAAAGGGGCTAGACAGGGGAAAGGAGAAACCAAGAATAAATGAGATACTGTTAGTGGCATTCGTGTGTGTCTGGCTGTGGTGAAGTCAATCTTGCAAAAGAAATAAGTATTTTTATGATAGCCTTTTTCCCTGTACTTACTCTTGGCTCCCAATTTTTTACCCACTCTAAATGATAAAGGAGTAGCCTTACTTTTGAGATGGGTGGGCTAGACTGAAATGGACCCTTACTTTATGGAAGAAATATCTATGTAGTATTTAACCCACATCCTTTCTGCTTCTTTCAAATGATGAGGAATTCTTCATGCCTTGGCAAGGGACCCAAGTCACACAAAGAAGAGTTTCACACTTGTCTTGGAGCTCTGTGCCAGCATGATGGAGCACAAGCTTGTAGGTTGAGAGACATGGGGCTAAGTGGTTTTGAAGGCTTCTTCCTGTCCTGTCTCCAATGAGTCAGAGTCCAAGAAAGTAGAAAGCCAACCTTCAAAAGAATTAAAAAATTAATGCATATGGTTATATATATCTATATCTCAAGGGGGTAATTCTTTGCCTTCTGCTTCCCATATTTTTCAGTCTTTTCACTTGAAATCAACAGGGCTTGAATCATCTCTCTCGTTTAATGAAGGCTGAGCTTCTTGTGGACTCACATGACAGCAGGAGGTGCTGCTTGCTGAAAAGCCCAGAATAGTGAGAGACTTTGATAATATCACGAGAGTTGGTAACATGGGCAGAAGACTTTGAATAAAGCTGTCTGACCTCCTTGGCCCAAATGCTTTTACAGCCAAGCAAAACAATTTCTCTGGACTCTAATGAATAGACTTCTGTCATTGTTCATCATAATAATGCCCAGATCCTGGCAAGATTACCTAGATGCTACCACAATCCTGCTAATAAGTGATGATTAAAAAACACACACTTGAAGAAAAGGAAAGGTAGAATTTGGATCTTTTGCCCCAGTCTCTTCCCAAAGGAAAGCAGGATAATAAATGACTTCTGACTGTGATATATGACAAAGAGCCTTACCACATCAGTTTGCTACAGCAAAATTCAGCCAGCTCACTCAGTTTTGTCCATAAAAATAATGTTCTATTCAGTGTGAGAGGCCTGATAAATGGAGGGGACCATATTGAAGACATCTAGTGATATACTTTTTTTTTTTTCCTTTCAGGGGGAAACAGCTGGAGACAGAAAAAAGATTAATTATTTTTTATGAAACAAGCATTTTCTCAAGCAGCAAAACTTCCTCCTAGTACTACAGAAATATATGACTCCCCTAGTATGTGTTACTTCCTCTCCATTTTCATCTAGAGATTTCTGTTTTTTTGGCAGAGTCCAGTACAAGATATTTTACCCACAGGCAAAACCAAGTTGCTTAAGACAGCAAAGTGTGACTGAGCAGACAAAAAGGAATAATAAAAAAAAAATACAATAAAATCAGGTGGGCTGACTGACAACTTTTTCCTGGAAGAGAGCACACATGATTATCTCTGCTGTCCTTCTCTGACCAAGCTGCTGTCTCTTGGCTGTGGAAGAATCTGAAGGCTATTTACCCCAGGGTACACAGCTGGTGTGGATGGAGTTTTTGCTTCAGAATTTGGTCCGTAGCTGATGGGAGCAGCTGGATCTAAGGGTGGCAACCCAGTCCACGGCAGGGGGTTTGGAGCTAGATGACCTTTAAGGTCTGTTCTAACCTAAGCCATTGTATGATTCTGTTATCTTGTTTATGCCTAACTATTGCTTGCAATGCTAACATAAAGGGACTGCTGCATTTAGAAGGATGAACAACGTGTAATAGGTAGGTAAAATTCTTCACCAGTCTCTTGCTGTAGTCTGTAGCCTTAAAAGCAGGGGAAGAGACCTTGGTGTATGCAATGAATAAAGCAGAGATAAGACCAACTGAATCGCAGAGCTTTTCAGGTAGAGTGTAACAAGACCTGGGCAAATTCCAGCACAGGAAGTATTTAGGTACTCATGCAAGAAATGTGTTTCTACCACACCCGTTATTATTAATTCCTGCTTACCTCATTTACACACCAGAAGTAGCTGGTGTGCAAGCTGCACACATTCACAAAGCCCAACATATGTTTTATATTAAAAAATAAATATAAAATCTTACTTTTGCAATCAAGTTACCATCAGCTCAGCTACCACCTGAGATAAAAAAAAAAAACTTGGTTTTTAGATGAGAGGCTCTCTCTTCCCACTGGATTAGATTTCAGTGGGAGCTAGGCCAGGAAATTGCTTTTATTTATATTCTCCACCCCTGGCAAAGTCAATGGCCTCATTAATTCGCTGATGGGCCAGCACCACCATGGAAACTAGAGATGCAGCAGGGAAGATTGCCAGAGGAATTGCCATTTTTCTCCTCTCCCCAGCCTTCACCATGCTCCCACCCTCAGCTCACCTCCAGCTCCCTCCTGCCAGCCCTCAGAGTTCATGCCATCGCCTTCTCCCTTCCACCTGGATGCCCACCCTTCTTGGAGACAGAAGAAAGAATACTGCCCCTAAATTCCACGCGCACATCTGCTAGCAGGAAAGGGAAAGAGCTGAAGCTAGCTCCCTGCTTCTGAAATCAGTTCCAAGTAAACCTTCACCTTGTTAAATATGTAATAAAATTGTAATACAGCCTATATAAAAGCATGACAGTGACTATGATGAATCCAGTGCCCCCCTCTCAGACCACAGCCTCGATTCCTGCTGATCCTCTGTTGGAGCAGCTGCTATCTTCTCACATCTTTTCAACATATCTTTTTATTTAAAGGGCATTTCTGACCATGGGCTTTAATACTGTGACTGTCTTTGCTTTGACTTTTCCATATAATCAGTCTTGCAGTAGAGGCACCATTAACCAGTAAAACAATTTTTAATGTCAATAACATTATTGCTTAAAGTGAGCACGACAAGAATTTGTTAAGTAGTGGGCAGTAAATTTACTCTTCTAATAGGTTCATCCTTTATTAGGTATTTATTTCAGGAGGTTAAACCATAATTAGATTGCATTAGGAAGCTGAAGAAGAAAGCAATGGAGATTCCAGCCTGAGAGTTTGTTTTATTTACTTCTCAGACGTCCAAAGAAATTCTCGCTACAATCTGTATTCCTCCAGATAGGGGGTTGCACAACTAAACAGCTCCAATGTTTCTGCCAGGAGTTTGCATTTGTCTTTCCTGTACAAAAGTTATTGCCAAGCTGTAATCTTTCCCTGAAATACAGCGTGTGGAGCCAACGCTGAACCCAATTTACTGTGGCAGATGAATATAGCCAAGGTGGTGGTCTGAATGTTTGGCCTAAAGGCACAATCCAATTTTCAACTGTTTCAAAGCTATTATGTCAAAGGCTGTTTGCATAAACATAACAATGGCAGAGATCGCAGGCAGAGAGAGACAGGAGAGGGAAAGCCTGCCCTCTCGTGTCCTCTGCCTGCATGTGCCTGGGAGGAGATGCACAGCCTCCCGAGTTAGGTGCGTGTTTGGGACGGAAAGAAAGAACGAGGCAGAATTAGCAGAGAAGAGCGGCTGTGTGTGCGTGGGTTTGGGTACCCAGAGCCCATCTATGTTCGTGCCTGCAGGTGGTGAAGTTGTTTGTGCACGGACAGTGGCACCATTTGGCTGCATGGAGCATAGGCACATACACGCACGTCTTTCTAGCTGCAGGCACAGGCAGTTTTCACACGCACACGTGTCCACGCTGCTGAGATGCTGATTAAAAAAAAAGAAGGAAAAAAAAAGAGGAAAAAAAGGAGATTCGGCCAATGATGGAAACAGGAGAATGTTAATGACTTTTTAAACTTTTCTCAAGCTTGAGAAACAGATGTGGTTATTCAATTCATTACAAGAAAAAATGTCTCGCAGCAGCGTGCATGTGATGAGCTGACTGATGATGTGGGAACCTATGAGGAAGCTGTTTCCCTTATTAGAACTGGAGGATTTTCAAGTCGATGTTCTATTTCTCTTTCCAGTTATGCACACACATATACGCTCTTTCAAATATTAAGAATCTGGACTAAACCTTCAAATCCATAGTGAACAAAAGCACAGCACCAGACCCAGAGGCTCTGTTACCTGCACAGTTTTACACACGGACTGGAACTTTCCCGACATATACTCAGTTCAGCCAATATTTGGACTTGGGCCAAACATTATAGACTGGGCCCAGTACTGAGGCTCATCTCTAACTTAAAAGATGGGAAGAGGATACACTTATCAGCTTTCTGGAGGGTAGCCGGAGCAGGAAAATCATTAAATGACAGAAGCTGCCAAAAATAAACATCCTCTGCTTTTAAAATCTTCCTTATATAGAACCATCGAGCACAGGGCTTATTAAGACATCTGGCAAATTATTCTTTCTGATGGAGAGAATTCTCAAGGCCTCAACCCCAGAACAATAGAGGATTTCAGAGCACAGCAGATTTGCAGCATTAACATCACATCCCACGGCCATTTCTAAGCATCCAAGTTGACTGGAGCCCAGTAGCTAAGCTGGGGCTGAAGCCAACATGAAGGGAAGCAAGCCACAGAGCCACCCCAACAGAGCAACGTCCTCCTCACCCCATGGCCGAACCCTTCTCAAAGCCAGCATGGGGCAGAGAGGACTGTGTGAGAACAGCTGTGTGTGACAGATACTGAACAACCTGGCTCTGCAATTCAATTTCTTCCTGAATTCAAGTGTTTGGAGCTTCAAGAGCAAGAAAATTTCACAATGCTCCAAAGTTTGACTTTTACATTGACTACTGTTAGAAGCACATAGAATCATAGAATCCTTAGAGTTGGAAGGGACCTTCAGAGGTCATCTAGTCCTACACCCATGCAATGCACAGCTTGATCAGGCTGCTCAGAGCCCCATCCAGCCTGGAGCACATGTGTGACCTGGACATGTCTATACATGTTTGTAAGGCATGGCCTAGCACCCCATTTCAATTTTAGCAGGACAGCAAGGAGTCCCATAGAAACAGACCCTTTGCTATCAAAATATCAGCCATCTTAATAAAGATATGAAACTCAGTTATTATAACTCCTTCAAACAGCCCAGTCATAGAACAGCAAAAAAAAAAAAAAAAAAAAATTATCCAGTCTAAGCAACAGCTACTGACTGTTGGAGCAGGGCACACAGTCAGCCTTGCCCTGGGAAGCAACTTGCCTTGTATGGGTGAAGCAGGTCAATCAAAGCAACAGACAGGCAGGTAAGCATTGTGTCAGAAATAAGAGAACAGTTGTTTTTCTTTGTAAGTAAGAGCACATCATACATTTCATCATATAATTCTTTACAGAATTAAGGTGGGATTTAGTCTGTAAGTCTTGCCTTGTGATTAGCAGGCAGACAGGCTTACTGAGATCAACAAAATACTGGTTCAATACAGCAAGGTGTCCCCAGGGTTTTCCTTGCCTGTGAAATGGGACGACAGCCGAGATAATTACATTTTTCACAGGACATCGTGATGATTAATTAGTTACAGAAGGAGCACAGCACACAGAAATTAAGTAGATATTTTTATGTGATGAAAAGTATGTTTATATTTATGTAAACACTGCCTGGCACTCACAGGGGAGAGCAGCAACTTTCAGAGCTATGCCCTGAGCTGTCTCCCTGCAGAGGCTCCCGACTGGAGCCAGCCCACACACCGCTCCTTGGACCTAAACCCACTGATGACTGCTGTTCACACACACAAAGCTAAGCCCCAACCCAGGCTTTCGGGAATGAGGGGTGCTGAGAGTCGCAGGGCAGGTGCTGAAAAGGAAGACGTGACACTGTCTGTGTTTGCCCAGCTCAGTAGCAAAACCCAGTCTCCCAGATCCCAGTCTGCTGCTTCTCCCACAAAAGCATCTACCTTCCAGGGAAGGGCTGCTGGAGCAGAAGGAACTGAGATGCACTGAAGTGGCAGTGGGAACAGCTGAAAGAGACAGCTGAAAAGTGGTTTAATGAAGACCAGCTTGGTTAGATATTTTTCTGCATCGTGTTGTTTTAAAGCTGTATTCCTGTTTACATGTTTCAGTTGCTGCTTTGTCCTTGGCTTTCCTGGGCCCGCTGTTAGATCCTCTTGTGGGGACCAGGATGTTTGGAATTGCTGTTCTGTTGCTGTGACTCGGATGTTAGAAGCCGCTTAGGCATAAACAAACCCCGCAGCCTTCAGAGGCACTCCTCGAAAAGGGCTGTGACAGTGACCAGGAAAGACATCACGATGGGCCATCCTCAGCATCACCATGGCACATTGGCTGCACCAACTTCAAACAGGGCACGTGTGCATCTTAACAGTCATTCTCCGAACAGATATGAGCTAATCTGCACACAAATTTCTTTGCCTTGCTGAATAAGGAAATGTCATGCATCGACGTTTTGCTGAATTGCAGAGTGATTGAACACAAGGAAACAAGAAGCAACTGACCGCAACAGAGACAATATTAGGAGTTATATGTTATAAGGTAACATGTTGTATCAGAGCCTCACATGACTGAGAACCTAAGGTCAGGCTCTTGCTCTCACCCAGACCCTGAGTTCAACTCAGGGGACACTAGAGAAAGCAGAACCAAAAGGATGTGGGTAAAGCCACAGAACCAGGACTTCTGTGTAGTCAGCAGCTCTTCTGCAGTTTGCTTCACAGTTGCTGCAGTTGCTTCACTCTACATCTTTAACATCCCTGTTCTTAAGGACCTAACATCCACTTTTCTGAAGCAAGACTATGTCTAGACAGGAGGAACCAGGAATATCCTTGCTCCCTTATCTGTGGCCCTGCTCCAGGCTCACTCCCATGCCCTGACTTTCAAGTGCTTGGGCCAAGCAGGAGTGAAGACAAAGCAAGAAGATCCTGACCCAGACAGTGGAAGAAGCAGGACCCCAAAAACACCATAGCCAGCACCAGATCAGGTTAACAGTCATAGAAACTCTGGAACAGAGAACAAGGAAAATTAGTAGAAACCTAAGGATCCAGCAATTCATTATTTAAACCACTGTAAAAATAGAGTAACACCTCCAATGAGGCGCAGACACTGCCGCGTTCTGTGTGAAGCCAGCAAGCCTTAGCTTTGTATCACACTGATATTGCAAAGCTTCCTTAACATTTGGGAAATGCTTTGAGATCCTGGAACGAAAGATGATATTACACAGCAAAGTAGCATTGTTCATTACTGCTAGAATTAAGCCCGCATGCTGACAGCAAAGTAGATGCCATGAAAAATGTCAAAGGCTGGAAAAAAACTGCAAACTTCAAGATGCATAAAGGGAACAGCCTGCTTCTTCCCCTCCCCCTCATCACACTCAGATGTAATAACTTTCCCTAGTTCCGTGGCTCTCACAAAGCTAATGCTGTGTTCAGTTGCTGGAGCCTTTACAGATGCAATGCATTAGCAAAGCCTGCCAGCCGGCATCCTGTTTTTCCAATCACTCTTCTGAAACTCCTCCACTTTTCTCAGAGGTTTTATCAGAAAGATGTTCCTCTGAAACATTTCAGCGAGGGGATCTGACAGCTCTTCAAACACCAGCTGAAATTCATTTGTTTTCCACTGCTTCCTGTTTTTACAAGTTCATTAGTGCTTCACCAAGATAGTCGAAAGATTAGAAACTTTCACCAGCCATGCTGAATTCCTGACTTAAAAATTCATGGGATCCTGGCTAAATCTCTACAGTATGTATATGAATACAGACAGAAATCCATGTGTCCATGTGCACACACATACACTTGATACATACTCATGCATGCACCAAAATCATTGACAGATGGATGTTTAGAAATCCCGAAGACTGTTTCTGCACACATTGAAGTGTGCATGTAGCTGTGATACACATAAGCACACACATCAACACACGTACATAGGAAAAGCAAAGGCCCCACTGTGGGCAGCCTGACACTGAGCCTTTTTTTAGTGGAATTTCTGAGGCCAACAAAGTAAATAAGCACCTAAAGCATCTCAGCTGTGCTCCGTGGGTCAGGGCTGCTCACAGAACAAGCAGGAGGCAGACAGTGTGCACAGATGCATTCCTGAGCGCTCACAGGGGCTGAGTGTTAGAGAGCAATGAAGAAGGCACTGTGTGTGCTCAGGCATCCAGGCTTTCAGCATTATCTGTCTGGTACATTAATATGCTAATTGTAGGAGAAGAAACACGGAACTAATTCCATGTATCATTCATGTAAGAGCATCTAGGTAGCAGTGAGATAGGGTTGTATCAAAACAGACATAATCACATTACTTTTGATGTATTCTAGAGCAGTAGTACACAGTATATTCTCCTATTTAAATAGGTTAACGGACTGTTTAGTTACAACAGCAGCAAGAAAATTGAAATCCATTTCTAATTTTCACACAGGCGCTGCTTTCTCTTATATCCCTGAGATGCAGTTGTAAACTTCTTATAAATCACAGTCCTGAGGAAAGCAGCAAGCAGCAAGATAAACACATCTACTAATCTGAAAACTGTCCATTTCCAAACTGATAAAACAGCATTCTGTTAGTGAGGATTTAACAGCTGGGACTCAACCTGTCCATTTGCTGTTCTTTTTTAAAGTAATTGTTCTTGAGATCTGTAATTGATTGATTCAGAAATTACAAGAAAAAATGACAGAGGAAAGCACGTCTGCTTTGGTCGAGTGATTTTAAACAAGCCTGATGTGTCAGCCAACAGAAAGTGCTGTTGATATAATCATTAAAGGCACCGGGTACCTTACTGTACTTCTGTATTAAACCAAACTTGTATGATCTGGAAGCTGGAGTTTTCTAGCTGACTGCTAAGAAAATGTCAAATAACATTTTTTAAGTGTGTTGGTGGTAATTTACAGCCACATGTTTACGACAGAATCAAAAAGCTTCCTTTTTTGTTTGCTTTTGTTACAGGTCAACTTCGATGATTTCTGGGCTCTGTCACACGGATCAGACTGACCTCACTTTAGAAATGGTTCCCTGGATGACCAAAATATCAAATTCCTTTAAAATTGTCCTGAGCCCTTCACACCACAGAGCCATTATTAACTTATTGCCAGAGACTATAAAATAGAGTATTGCTTGGTTTACACATTGTGTTTGCTGTTTTGTCTTTATGTGAAATAAAGCAACTGCTCCACACCTGCCCCCCTTGGAGCCATTTGCCATTTGATGCTGTTATTGAAAGTATTAATTACTTTTAAGACTAAGGAGCACTGTATTATTTAAAATCAATTTTAACAAACTTTGCCACACTGTTTGGTATCTTTGTATTTTCTTCAAAGTCCTTTGGCCTGCCCAACAGAACTGGAAACATAATCAGGTGTTTTCATGCTATTTTCATTACTGCTCTTGCCTAGTTGAACAAGCACTGCTGCACGAATACTTTATTTGATGTGTTTCACCTTCACCTCCATGGTTTTTCTGCGACTACCATAAGAAGACACAAGAGGAAAGAGTTTTAAGTAAATTAGCAGAGGTTTCGTAGGCTTTGGGAAAGAGAAGTTCAAGCAATATGCAAAGGTTCAGATCATCACCAATTTCATAATAAAAAACAAGCACCACCTTACATCGGTGTGAGGCTTTTTCTTCCTGACATCACTGAGAATTTTATCCTGACAGCATGGCCCATTCACATAGCAAGCAGACTAACAGCTTTGGCACAACACAAGCTGTGTGAGGGTGCTGATGTTTTGGTTGGTCATTTGTTCTGCGGAAAAAAGGCGAAGGCCTATCCTGCAAAGAAAAGAAATTCTTCTACCTGCTGTCTTTGTTCAGCTCCAGCCAGAGTGTTTTATTATTCATGACCTATATAACACAAATAACACATTAGATGCTAATGCAGACAGGTGGAAAAAGAAACTAAGTCTGGAGCTCAGGCTCAACATTTACCTCTTCTTGGCTTTTTAGTAATTCCCTTACAGAAACAGTGGGCTCCCCATTAACACAAAAAGTAGGACGTGCTGCCTTTTGCAGAGTATACCGGTGTGGTCGCTAAGAAGGAAAAAAAAATAAGCCCACAGCATTGAAGCAGGAGATCAAAATCCATTCTAAAGTCAGGGTAAGACAAAACTCATCTTGGTAGCCTCAGATGTTCATTAACTGTTGTAAATACATCATATTCACCTGAAGATTTTTCCTTTTTCAGTCTCACGGCCCTTAAGAATCAAATGTCACCTCAGGGTTTGTACTCTTGAGTTCAAGTAAAACCAGTGTAAACATGGGGAAAAGAAAGGGAGAATTGTAGGACTTTCAGTAGTAGCACAAAAGTTAGCATATTTGGACATGATTTCTATTGTTTCCCTTTGAAAATCCACAGATATTTGATCTTGAGTATTATGAGGGTGTAAATTACCTTCTGGAAGGAATGAGATCTAATGATGTGCTTGTCTGAGGGGAAGCACAGGGGCACAGGAGAAGCCATCTGGGAACAGCGCACAGCAAGACTTCAAAGAAATAAGCCAAGAGCTGAGAGTAGGAAAATTCATCAGGCAACTTGGCCAAGGCAGTGGAAGGCAGTGGAAAGAGATGAGAGAATGGAGACAAGCTTCGGCAGATCTTCCTTCTTCATTGTTTTTCTGTTGCTCCTGACCCCTCCACCTCCTTTCTCTCCAAGCTGCCAAGGCAAGGTGAGACCGTCTGGTGTCTGCAGCCCAATTTTTCCCCCTCTCTCAACACCATCTGGGAAACGACACTCTTAATGGAGTTTCCAGATGTTTGTGTCATTCTGGCTTTTGTGTCATTCTTCATTTTCTTTTTCAGTTCAGATCTCTACCATGACATTTCATGCACATCAAAACTTCACACTGCACAGCAGAAAGCACGGGAATCGTATGGAGATAAAAGCATGCAGCAGGTATGGATGGGTGAGCTTTTGCCATTGGTGTTCTCACAAATAGCACTATTTCACAGCTATCCACAGATGTGAGAAGCTATCTCTGGGGTGTATCACCCCATTTTTCAACAGGCTTGAGTACTGTTCAGCTTTCAGTGCACACTTCGCTTATCAATACTTGCATGGCCAGCCATTGCGTGGATCAGTCTTGCAATACAGGCAAATAAACCTTTCAGGTACCACAAAGAAGTTTTCTCCAAGTTGATCAACTTGTTCACCTATTAGGTCACTCCACCTATGACTTCCATGCTGTTGTCAAAGTTACTCCATGCAGCTGCAGCAGCATAGGGATCCTCCTTGAGCTTCCACCTGCTGAGCTTGCGCTGTTTCATCAGAGCCCCTACATGACTGTAATTAAATCTACTGTGTTTAGAAGTAATGATTGCAAATCTATGTCCTCAAACTGATGAAAGTTTACTGTAAGTGTCACTCAAGAGCGCCGAGCCCCGAACAGGCTTGCTTTGCACAGCAGCTATTTGATGCCCTCATCCTTCTTGTATTCAAGGCATTGCCAAAATAGTTTGGCAATTAGTTTGATGTAGAGACAGCCTACAAAAAGCTTTGGAGACTGTCTTAGGACACCTAAATATCTTGGGACGCATTTTACTAAAAGAGAGCAACATACTAACTATATTCTGGCCTTTTAGGAAAACACGAAATACAGCTCTTTGCAGCTACTGTAAGGAAGTATCAGCGCTGCTCTAACAAGGGCTGGACTACATAGCAAAGGAGCACAAAATAAAGGAGGAGGAGTACTGAACTATTTAAGACACAATAGCTGTTTCAAACTCCTGAACCACAAACACTTTGTAGTTCAAAGCAATCCACTTTGCATTCAGGTTGCACAAAGGCACTTTAACATAAAAGAACACCCTCTCTGGAAGCTAACATGGAATAGTTACAGTGCTTTAAGCACACCCCCAAACTTATTCCATAGTTACTTCCTGCTCCAATAAGCCCTGAGAGCTGAACTTTCTGCTCCCGATTTTCCCTGTGAAGCTGTGCATAACTCAGGATGGTGGGAGCGTGTGTCTTAGAGAACAGAGGTCAGAGCTGGAGAATCTATTCAATTGTTTTCCCACTTAAATAATGAAAAAAGAAACGTTCCCTTAGAATCCTAGCCAAGGAAGAAAGTAACTTGGAGAACTCAGACTTCTGAGTTCTTTTACTAGAAAGATTTATATTTTGCTCACCATAGATATACAGAGCAGACATAGCATACTGCATATTTGAGAGGCTGCCTGTGCTCCTTGTAGTGTAAGTTCTTGGCAGTTTTTCTAAAGTAAGATTGATAAAATACACAATGCTGGGGGCAACCTGGCCATTGTAAAAGCTAAAACTAGCTTTAATTAGGTAAGCTATAGATTCAGACGTTCATGATTTTAGGCCAGAAGGTACAACTGATCACCCAATCCACAGGCTACAGGGCTTCTCCACTAAATTAAATTCCACATCAAGTCTAACAGCTGCAGCTGAATTCAAATATCTCTTTAGAAAGACATCCAACTGCAATAGAAAAGTTTCCAGTAATGGAGATCACACCACATCATATGTCTGTTCAGGATTTCTTGGACAACCTCACTGCACGTGTGGTGCTCAGCCCCCATAGAGCCAGTCAGAAACTTTCAGAAAGCCTGAAATGTGCTGTTCCCATGCAGGAGTTGCCACAGCCCGTGCTTCCTAAGAAGTGAACCTGCTGCTGGATGGGAGCTCTTACCTACCCAAACTCTCTGGACAACTGCAGGCAGTTTCCAGATTTAAAAACAATAAAATAGGGTACATTCGTTTTTCCTACCTTACAGCAGACAGCAGGAAGATAGGAAGAGAAGCAAGCCATATCCTAATCATAGCTCCCAGCACTTTTAAAAGGACATTATCTTACTTGTAAATGGCGTCTTGGAGGCAAAGCCTCCTGAGCAAAGCCAGGTAAAAGCATAAGGACAAAGAAAGCCTTCACCATGGTGACAGAGTTCTGACAAAGCCCACACACTACTTTCTTTTTCAGCTGTTTTGCTGACAAAGCCTCTCATCTGCAGTGGGCAGAGAATACCCTACAGCTACCCCTTCCTGCCCCAGCACCAGGGCCCTCAACTGTGGGCAGACCTCTACCCAAAGGAAACATGTTAACCCTTTCTCTGCTGATCTTTTGGGCTAATATACCCTTGGTTTCTGGGCACATAGAAAGTACCATACAGACTTGCAAGGATTCAATTGAAAGCAGGTAGAAAAATGCTGTTCCTGGAGGCTATAGTGCTTGTAGCAATAAATTTTACAAGTTAAGGTGCACTTGTGTGTACTGTAGATTACTGAAAGCAGGGAACTTCAGTTGCATGACCAGAATTTAATCTGTTTTGCACTTCGTCATGCCAAATGTTAGTGCCTCTCCTGAGACTTCACGTTCTGCCTTGAGAGGAAGAACCTAATTAGAACTGAGTTTTACCTGATGCATATTGTTACTCAGAAGTTTGACTGGGTAACAACCACAAGGTCTTCCAAGATGCACAAAACTTCTGATTTTAGGATGGAAGTTTTCTAGCAGAGTCTTAGCGTCCACTTCGTAAAATGCAGGCATTTTACATGTATCTCCATCTGGTCAGGAGGGTCACTTAGGATGTCTGTCTTCAAGATGTTTAGTTCAGAGAGGGGGGCTTCCACTTCACTCTGTATTGGCATAAAGCTACTTTCCATAGGAATTGTTCTCAGCTTTCAGTGATAGCAGAATACAGTTCAGCTGGATTTTATAAAGATGAGTGCACTGAATATGCATCTTGGCTCTTGTGATAAAGTAGTAGCAACACAATTGCACAGCCCCTGTCCCCTTCATGTTTTAGCTGCATGCAGCCCAGCAAAGCCTTGTGGATCATTAGTACTGAATTTGTAGAGCACCACTGATAATTACCAGGCTGCAAGAGCTTCAGCTTGCATTAAACAGTGGCATACATAACTTAACTATGGAAAATGGGTAATTACGTGGCCCTACCCTACAGAATGACTATGCTTTGGCCTAATGCAATGAGAACCTTTTAAAAGTATCTCTGGGTTGCACTATATGCTTGCTGTATACATCAGAGTAAAGCAGTACTAGGAATACAGACAGCAGAACATGCATTTTTTTTCTCTCTTTTTATCCTGTGTTTAGAAACAGAATTTTACAGGCCAACCAGCCAGCTGGTGCAACATCCATTATTTACTCCTGTTGGACTGGGAATCTCATCAAGACCTAGCACTGGTGACCTGACACTGGCAGAACAGAGTGGAGGCAAGAAAGATGCTCCCCAATGTCCCCAGCAGCCGTTCCTGCTGTCTCAGCCAGATGAAGAGCACCGCATGTTGCTCCTGTTGGAAAGTAAGAAAAAAGAAAATCTATTTATTTATTTATCAAGCAACATCTTAGAAGATTCATTCGCTGCTCAGTGGGCCTGATTTTCTATTGCTAACTTGTATTTTCTTAGAAGGTATTTTCTTAAACTTATGTTGCACTTTTTTTTTTTTGCGTGTGAAAACGTTGTTATTTCAGAAAATGAAGCAGTGTAGTGTTCACACAGAACAAAGATGTCCAAGTCCTGCTCTGGGATAAGAGCCTTTAACTTTTAGCTAAAAAGTCATCTCCATCCCAGAAACACCTCTCCCCACATAACTGACATACACATCCCGGCCTGCTAGGACTCACTGGGATGTTTGCCATTGATGTGACTGAGTGTGGCTGCTCATACAGCTTCCACTGCTACAGCATAAATTGCACAGCATTCAAGGAAAAGTTATATGAAGGAAAAGTAGAAGGCGGTATTGAAAAGTTACTACTCCATAGAACACTGTTGTTTACTTCCTGTGGTTTTCTTGTTTTCCTCCCAGGTACTGCTGTCTCTGCAGGCCAGAGACTTTTGGGGAGGGAGAAGCCAAGCCAATCACAGAACCACGGGATCACAGAACTGTGAAATCATAGAATTGTGGAATCATGGAATCGGTTGTGCTGGAAAGGACATTAAAGATCATCTGGTTCCAACTACAGTCAGAAAACCAGCAGCCAGATTAATAACTGATGAACCAAAAACCGAACCAGATTTCCTAAAAAGCAGAATTTTAATGTAGCGGTAGGGTTGGCCTGAGAAGACAGGGAAATCCAGCTTCTAGTCAAAACCTTTTCGTTCACCCTGAGGACCTCAAACCTGGCTGGGTCCCATGGGATCCTTGAAGTTAGTAGCCAAATTTCCACTGTCCAGATATTAAATTCAGAATATAGTTGTTTGCAGCTCTACTAAAAAACATAAAAATGGAGAGGTCCGTGTTTCCAAAAATATTTAAAGCTTTCTGATTTAAGGAGAAAATTGTAAAAAGCAGAAAACACAAACCACAGCAGGTAACAAACACATGGAACCAATGAAGCCCAGAGTAAATATTCTCTTTTTTTTTCCCCTAAATATTCCACTTACCAGCCCCTACTCCGCAAAGGTTTTCTTGCAGAATGTGTCATTTGTGACCAGCTTTGGGTGCTTAAAACATTTATAGGGAGAGAAAGACAGATTGATGCCTTTAGTGCAGCCTGCACTCATCAGGTCTAAAGACAGGTCAGGGAGATGACAGGACTACTAAGCTTAAGGTGACGGACTTGGCGCCATGCTACATTTAAGCCGAGACTGAGAGTCCAGAATTCCTGGACATCATAAAGAATCTATTATCATTGTGGTCACTTTCAGCAACGCTGGTTTCATTACCATCTGTCTTCATCCACCGATGCTTGGGGAATAAATATTAAATATGGAACTTTTCCTGGATTCGAGTCACAGAAGGCACAAGGCAATGCAGTTCTCCAGTAATACGATCTCAGAACACCTTTGAGTAGGTGGAGGAAGATAAAGAAATCAGATAAGATCATTAGCTCTGTCGAGTTGAAAATAAGGGTTCAGTTTTCAGTTGAGCAATAATTCTCTTTTCAAGGTGGGCAATATTTAAGCAATCATCCCTAGAAAATTGGTCATTACCACTGGCTAATAACCGATTTGTTAGTTAATAGCCCAAGGTGAAACCAAGGGCACTAAATGCTCTGAGAAACCACCACTGAGTGCAGTATTAACAGATTTCAAGGGCATCATTGCTATTATAAACCATGTTCATTGATTTATAACAACACTAATATGTTTTATAAAAGAGCAGTGCAGTGTTCTGGAAAAATTAATCATTCCTTGCTAACCCACAGCTGACTGTCCACCACTCTCAGTCCTGTAGTGAACTGGATACCATCAATTTTGTTCTGCTTACATTCAAGAGCACAAGACATGGACTGAAGGAAGGGAGGGAGATGCAGGAGTCTTCTCCAGAGAAGTGAGTGTATATTCTTCTCATCCTGGCAATGAGATATAGATGGCTGCCCAGTCTCCACCATCCACAATTTTGCATTTTTCTGTCATCTACCTGCTATTACATTCACACCCCCACAGCCCATTTCTTCCATGCTACCCCAGGAACCATTCAGAGACAGAGTTTCCTTCTGAAAATCTTTCACACGTATCCCCTAAATGCAAGACAGACAAGACGTGTAGATCCACCTGTGCAACAGATTACTCTGTTCTGTGAACGATAAGCCCAGCACGCACGAGCTCACAGTCAGCATCATTTGTGATGTAACTTCATCACACCTGACCTTACGGAAAGGCACTGAAACTAAACAGCATTATTTTGCTGCTGGAGCATGCTAGAAGTGTGTGAGTGGATGTAACTGAAGCTCACCTGATGCTTTATACCTTGCTTAGTCACTGTAACTCTGGCACATCACCAAATGCACAGATTCTGCAACTGGTGGCAGTAGATATCAAAAGCTAATGAGCTCAGAGCAAAGCCCAAGCATACCCAGCAACGCATGGCTAACTGGCTGGAAAAACATGTAGCTTCTGCTTGATCTGTGTTGCAGTTCCCCCAGAAGTACCCTTCTCCATTTCAGCCCAGGAGACCATGGATTGGCACTGACATACATGTATGACCCTGGTCATCACCTGGAAGGAATCTGCACACCTGGGCCTGGGAACAGTCCATTAAGGCTGTATGCACCTGACTTTTGTCACCAAGGTGAGACACTCAAAAAACCCTCACAATTTGCAGAAGTTTTAACCTCTGAATTCGTGTTACCACCTGGCACAGCAATAATTCTAAATGTTGTGCCACGCTCAGCTGAATCTTGACAAAACTCAGCCCTAATGAAAACAAAGACATTTATTAACTCTTCTGCCAAGAAACAGAGTTTTCCTCGCTGTGGTAATGCTTGATATGAAACTATCAGCTCATACAAAAAAACTTCAAGCAGCGCTATCCCTGATTAAGAAGGATACCAAAAGTTCACTCATCCCTTCTGTCAGTAAATCTGTTATTTCTGCCACTAGTGCCCACCAAGCCTGAAGGAGCCTCCGTGTCTTCAAGGGCACGACAAGGCTGTTCATGCAAACTTTCCCAAGCTGTAGCATGAAAGCCTCAAGGAGAAAAACTTGCAGGAGAATTCACTCAGCTTCCAGATGGTCAGGAAAACTCCTGTGATCTCCAGTCAAGTAGCACTCTTTTAAGTAGCTAAACTGCTTGAAGCCCCATTAGAACTGGAGCTGAAATGCCCAGCTCCTCAGAGATGCCTAGATATTCTTGATCTAATATTTCAGTTGCAATTTAGTGCCTAAATACCTCTAAGTTCTGGAGCAAAATCTCCAAGCAAAGAAGGACTTTATAATCCCAGACTGCTGTTTCCCAAAGCAAATTTGAATCTGAACTAAGCTGTGCCAAAAGAGACAGATAGATGAGTTAGAGCTACTATATGTACATACCTGCCTGTATATAGATTAATCATAATAAGGATCCAGTGTGGACATTTCAACCCAGTAATTTTAATGGAAATGAGGCTCTAAATCTGTATTATCGCACCAAGAAAAATGGAGCTATTTTCACATCTCAGTTGCCTAATGGACTAGACACACATTTTCCTCTGTCTTGGGGAATGAGCTGTAAGTGACAGGCTCTCCCTAGGTTGTTAATGATGCTTTCTTCTATTGGCTGCCCCATGACAGCCTGCTGGGTACGGCTGCTATAAGAAGTGTCACTTTATCCCCTGAAGCACTTGTTCACTGTGTTTGTGTGTGCAGCGTGCACTATTGCGTGCCAAATGCACACCTCAGCGACCAGCTCCTGCTTCTTCTGATGTGAAGACATACAGTGGGCTGGAATGTCAGCTAAGCACAGAAATGAATGTTTACTTCATGCCATAGGTAAGGCTCCTGACTTTCTTAGAGGTGAGGTCTTTCACACAGGACGCTTGTTGATCTCGTAGCAAGGACCGAGTAGAACCTGAGTCAGACTTTTCAGATCTGCCACAATTTTTCCAGGCAGGGAAATGTGTTCCCATGTCTTGCATGGTCTCGCCCTATGATTTGTTATAAGGCTGGTCCTGCCCAACAGATCCAATGAGGACTTGTCGACTACAATAAAACTTCTTCAACAAGTTAGGAAGAACAATTGGAAACATAAATTCATGCAGTAGATCCAGCACCTCAGCAAACATTTGCTGCTTTCTTTATTTTTTTCTGTCTTTCCCACAGAATGTTAAAAAAAAAAAAGGAAAGAAAGAAAAATGACAAAGAATTAGCTGTACATTTGTGGTTTATTGGTTTTCCTAGAATTTATTGCGATGCCAGAAATTAATTTATGAATAATAGCAAGCATGGGATCACAATGAACTTCATGCGAAGAAAAAAAACACCTAAAGAATGTTCTAGTTGGCAAGAAAAAGCCCGTGCGTCAAATTGAATGCCAAAAAAGGAGGGTAAATCTCACATACCAGCTTTGGAAATCATTAGGGGTTTGTAAATTATGAGACAATGTTACATTGTCTTCCCAAACATTTTTTCCCATTTACTGCTCTGTGTGCCTCAGCTCACAGTGTCCTGCAATTCTATTGCTTTATGGACACCGATATGCAGAGATTTAAGAAAATGTTACCTTTTTTTTTTTTTTTTTTTTCCCAAGAGTTGTCCTTTCCTCTTCTTTGAATGGAGATTGCTACGTATTACTCATTCCCGTGTCTCTTTGACAAGGATCATTACTTATGTTTATCATAAAAAGATGCTCTCTATTACTGTCATATGGTTCCAGGATTTGTTATTATAATGCTGCAGAGTCCGGAAATGGCACAAAACAAAGGGCAGTTTTATTTGGCATATTCGTGAGAGTCTTTCATTGCCAAGCTCCTCCTTATTTGCTTCAATACAAGCGTCTCTAAAGTCTAAAATAGAAGAACTCATTTTGCATAGGCAATTCTCATGTAGGAAAAAGCAGGGGAAGCATCATAGAAGAGACATACAGAAAGTTAAAATTGTTTTTAGCACAGTTCACCTTAGCATTATATGGCCAGATACATCAGGTTGTGTAGGTTTCACAGCTGATTAAATCCCACAGGCACCCACAAGCAGGTTTCTCCATCATCAAGGATGCTTTATGACTGGCATCCTCAGCAGAGCTCAACACCAGCAGGCAGACACTGCCCTAACCGGCCCAGAACAGCTTAGAGATAAAACAGCGAAACCCCAGAGAGCTGAACTTGAAGTCATGGGCACAACAGGACTTCGCAGCTGTGTGGGCTTTCCTCCATCCCATGGCCAGAATTACACCATGCGCCAAGAGATCCTAAAGGAACAGGGGACGCAGTCTCCTTCACTTTTCCTTCAAGCCAGTACTTTCCTCCCGGGGAAAATTCTCCCATTGATGTGTGGTTACAGAAGGACTGGAAGTTGTCAGTGTGTTGCGCAACACTGTACTCGAGAAA
>PPHD01006157.1:0-25054 GCA_002909625.1 Bambusicola thoracicus
TTAATTTTTTTTTTTTTTTTTTTTTTTTTTTTTTTTTTACCATTCCATTTCATCTCTCAGTTCTGCAAGGACCCCTTTCTAGATACAGTTTGAACTCTTTTCCAGGGCAGTCCAAGCACATAACCCAGTGGAGGTGGGGGCTTTGCCCACTTACATGTACACCTGCTGTCTGTACATCTTTCCCTCTACACCTCCCAAGACTGCCACCGCTCCCTCCTTGGCAGTTTGGAGGGCGCAGATGCTGCGAGCACACAGACAGCAGTGCCATTCCCAAACTGGCTGCTCCCTGCGGTTTTCTGGCCAAATCCATTAATCAGGCCTGATCCGGGGAGCCCACGTGTGCATGTACTGTGAAATCCCTCACAGGGCACTGTCTTCCACCAAAACACACTGCCCTTTGCCAAGCTCCCCCGTGGCGCAGCAGCAGACAGCACCAGCTAATGGGGCCCCGCACACGGCCATTTACCACACATATGCTCCACATGCCCTCCCAGAGCCTTCTGCTTGTCTGCTGGACTGAAGGAAGGGATGGCTTTGTAGAATCATAAAGCATGAAAAAGACCACTAAGATCATCTGGTCCAACCAGCAACCCATCACCACCAGGCCTGCACTGATTCACACTGCTCATCTTCTTCCACACTGAACACGTCACTCGGAGAGGAGGCTCTTCCCAGGGCACAGCATCACCAAAATTCACTCCAAAACACTTAGCGTTTGAATCTAAGTTGATGTGGCATATCCCCAGGACACATGAAATTCAGAATCCAACATTTCCAGCTGCTGTTTCTTACTGCACATACCTCCTGCCAGCAGACAGCCTTTACTCAGCCTAACAAAAATGATTCGAGCCAGTGTCAGGCTCCAACATTGCACAATAAGAACAAGCAATCGCAGCACACAAGGAGTGTGTCATTTTCTCCATCTTTTCTTGGATAGTAAAACAGAAGCACAGGAAAAGCAATGAAATCACTCAAGGCCACGCCAAAATAGCACCAAAATCCCCCAGCACAGGACAACACTACATACTTGTAGTAACAGAAATATGTATGTCACTGCACATCACAAAAGCTCATTCAAACCAAAAATTTATCACTTGCTTCGGACTCCAGCCAGGTGACAGCACATACATCACAGAGCTGTCAACAATCTGCTAATCTTGGCTATGAAATGTAGGATAAGAAGCTTAAAAATACACTGCTCCTCCAGAAGCCATAAATTCTGCTGGCTCTCTCTCACATACCACTGGGTAATAGGTCTGCTCCAGCCATTTCACTCCCATCTACTGCAGTTAAACACTTCCTTTTTAAATGCCTATTTAGGGAACGGCGATCAGACGTACAAAATAGCAGACATCAGACATACATGAACAGGTAAGTAACAGAGAGCCTCTTTCGCTCCTTGGCTGAGAAGAATTACCAACTTGCGCCTTTTATGAGGGTGCAAAGGGATAGCAGAGCCCCATCAGCGCAGGTTCAAGCAGCGTCTTCAGTGCTTGTTCATGGCATCTCACATCGGGCACATTTGGAGGAGAAGCTAAAGGAAATGCAAGCCTCTATGCAGGTCAAGTTATGCTACTTTACGTTAGCAAGCTCACCAATGACTGCATGACCCTGCTTAACTTAAATGCTACCCCTCCTGCTGCACAAGCTGGCATTCAACCCACCATGCTTTGTGCAAACCCACTTCTCTGAGTGAATTTCTCTTCCAGCAAATGGCTCGCTGTGTACCTGCCATTCTTCATTTCCGACTCTGGCCACAGACTTCAGTTTCTCTCCACAGCACTTAAACAGCACATAATTACAACTAATTATCGATCACCGAGGAATTACTAGTTGACAAATCCAATTTCCACACTGTTATCAACCATGATGGCAGACCAGAGTGGATCAGGGTACCTGCAGGTCTGTACAAAGGGTGGGACCAACACTATTACCACAGCCGTTCTTTAACCCAACACTGGCCCCTGAAGATCATTGTGTTTAGGGTCCTATCACGTAAGGCACCATAAAGCTATAGGAAGTGACAGTTCTCACCGCAGCAAGTTTTTCAAGCCTAAAACAACCCAAACCCGAGCCTTCAACATCTGTAACTACATTCAATTTAGCTGCATTCATATCACCTCTGAATTCCATTCCTGCAAATACTTTCCTAAGCAAGCTGGCTGGCAGAGATGCTCAGAAACAGCTCGTTTTGGGGACAAACACTCCTCAGTTTTCCTCGAAGCAGATTTTAAGTTTGCATTCTGCAGGGCACCTGCTGAACCCCAGCAATGGATGCGCCACTGAGGGCAGAGCACTGCACGAGGCTCAGGCAGCCCCTGCCCAGCCCACACGTGAGCTGCAGCCACCATCAGCCACAGATGGGTTGGCTTTGGGACTCGGGGACTGTGCAAAGGGGATCCGAGGGGGGAAAAAAAGCATTCCAAGGAAGTCCAAGGGAAAAATACATGGAGCTGGTCACCGGGCTGAAACGGAGCAAAAAGCAACTTGTTTTAATAAAAAGCCACCTGATGGATTGTTTTTTCCCCCAGTTGTATTTCAATGGAGTTCTTCGCATAATTCAAGTAGACACAAATCCCAGTGAGACAATATCCATGCTCTCATAAGCCCAGTGGCAGCCATTCCAGCATGACTTACAACAGAGGGAAGGGAAAGACCATTCCTGTGGTACACACAAATTGGTTTATTATTAGAGCTCATCCAGCACCATTATTTTCTGACAGGAAATGTGTTTTCACAGAACTGAAATTTCTGCAAAGAGCATTTCTTCTTGCAAATGCTTAACTTCTCTTTTGGGAAAAACCCCATTTCGTTGCACGTCTGGTTAACATTAAGATACATTTCCCTTTCCCTTCAGTTCCAAAAGAACCACAGTACAATTTGGAAAATGCTGCACTAAACCTCCCTGGCTCCTTTAGCACTGAGCTGAGGATGAGCCTCGCATGCAGGCGCCTTACTGAGGGCTGCATCCTTACAACAGACTCCATTCTGCTCTGCTTCCAGTCTGTGAAAGTGAAACATGATTTTATTAAATGACGCCCTGAAGACTCTGTCACGCTGAACATTAGCTACATTTCCATTGTCTTGCAAGTTCACAAAGAAAGCTGCCCTGCAGGGAAACAAACTCATCCCCAGCTTCCTAATCTATAGGGGAAAAAAAAAGCTGCACGTGTTTATATTTTGGGTATACTGATTCCCTGGGACAGGACTGCCTACATGCACACCAAGCCTTACCAAAAGGGATCCATCCCTTCCCAGCACTTGGGCTTTTCGCTTGAGCTTTTAGCTCCAGACACCATCAAACATGAGGTAATGGAGAGGGTTGAGGTGGGCACTGACAGACACGGGCAGGCAGAGCCCCCAGTGATGAATGGAGCCATTCCTGCTATGAGGCAGCGCAGGGGGTGTGCATAGGATGGCAGCTGCTTTCCATATTCACCACCCAATGCTGGATGTTCTTTTGGCCATCCAGAATTGATCTGCCCTGGTGAGAAAGCTGCAGGAAAGAACAGGAATGGCACTCAGCCCCATGGCCCTTCTTCAAAAACAGCAGAGTTTAGGGGTAGAGGTGGCATTGCCTTCCTACTTTTGAAAAGCATCTCATTCTTGAGAAGGATCACTGGAACACAAGCAATAAAAATAGCAATTTGTAAAATGAAAGCAATGAGTGGTGCTCCTTGTAAAAACACCACGAGACATTACAGATAAAATAACATTCCATAAATAGGCCAAGCATTGGAGCCACGATCACCGACAGCAGCATGGGGCGCACAGCACTTTAGCAAAGGAAGTGAAAAATAGCGGATGCGATTTAAGAGGCAGACAGAACCTACACTGGCAAGTTGTAATTACTGCCACTGAAATCCAGCCAGGATCCTGGTTGACTGCCTCTGGGCTTGTGAAATGTAACCCAGAATCTTTAAATGACCAGATAATTGAGACCTGGGCTTCGTGTCGCCGGCGAGACGCTGCCATCCACCTGACCCAGCAGGACATAGCCCAGTGCTAAGAGAGGAGGAACAACGCTGGTGATTTCAGAAGTCTCTGACCAGATATTGACCTGAACCAGTTCTGCTCAGCGTGGTCGTTTTTCTTCCCCAGGCAGTACAGCTGCAGGTTCCTTTCAACCATTCCTCAACTTCAGCAACCTGTAAGTACCCAACGTCTAGGCAAAGGACATCATTCATCCATTTGATGGTTCCCAGAATGCAGAGATATCTACCCAATTTCCTAAGACACATTAATATTACAGTATGGCTTTTTCAGCCCAAATCATGAAGGCTGAATCAAGTTCTCCCGACGTTTTATGACAAGGTGATTAATAATACCAAGAGAAAGAATGAAATGATACCAGATTATAAACTATTGTAAATCTTTCAGTCATCCCAGGAATAATGAATGTAGATTTCTTAGGAGAGCAGTACAGGTTTAAACAGAATCCTTTTAGTTTTCTTGTCAATCAAAATGCTATTTATATAATAGCAGAAACAGACAATGGGCTCATCTAATCTTAAAACAAAGGTGCAGCATATTGCAGGCACGGGTTACCAGTGCTTTAACTTGTTTTCCATTAAAAATGGGAATAGGAAAAAAAAAAACATCCTAAGCTATAAGTTCCAAAGTCAATGAAGCAAATGTTCCACCATAGCCATCATTTCTGAACACCGTCAGGATTTCTGGTCAGGAACCACAACAAGAAGTTCAGAGCTCACACCATCCAAACTCAACCCAACTTGGAAAGCCTGAGCTGACATGGCCTATTTTAATATTTTTTCACCAAATACTTGAGTTAAAGTTTAAGAGTATGGTCAAAACTGTAGCAGCCCAAGCATCCACTGAACCACACTGCCCCACGCTTCCTTGGCATGGGTTATGGTGTCAAGCAAAAAGCAAATGCAAGCTCTTTGTGAGCTGTTCCACAGATGGCATTGACCTGTAGCCCCCACCTGGGACAAGGATTGTGCCTTGCCTTGCCTCTGGCTGCACAGGGGACCTCTGCTCTCCAACCCCTTGTATGCAGTCCTAAACATTACCTCTATGCAATAATTAATAAATAATACTGAACTCATGCAACTCATTCGAAGCAGAGTCTTCCAAAGAAAAATGAATAATGCATGTAGAAGAGATTCATTTGGTGGGGAAAAAAAAAAACTAACTTCAGTTTGAAATAAAGCCCTGGTTGCCTTGGCAAAGAGGATTTAATTGCTGTAATCACTACATCTCCCGTAAGGTCGCTGTTTGAGAGAGTCCACAGTACTCTATTCATTCTGTGCCTGCTCTATAGCAAATGAAGGATACTGGTCCCAAGAGCATCAGTCAAATACTTCTGAAAATGCTTACATAATTTTTAAAGGGCCATTAGCTTTGGTAAATGAGTCAAAAGTCATCTTAGTTGGAGAGCAAAGGTACTTACACCACATTATGGAGATAAAAGCAGGAAACGCCATAATTAAGACAGTACTACTAGCATAAGTGTGTGCCATTAAAATCAGGGCCCAAAACGTGACCGCTCCCTATCCATCCATGTCTTATCTACACACCCCAGGGCCACCACTGCCCCCAGCACACCTCACAGCAATTATCAGGATCACGACGCCAAAGCACTGGCACACACACATGTGCCTTGCACACAACCAAATCCACATTCAAACAGTTTCACTGGCACAAACCCTAGGCAACTCCACGGAAGTTAATTAAATCAACCCCATTTTCTGTGCATAAGAGAGAAGACTCTGGGCAGGCAAATTAAATTAGAGATGGGACGGAGCCAAACTCCCAGACCCAAAGCAACCCAAACCTCACAATGCAATTGGGTCCCGATCCAGGTTCTCACAGTCTGCTCCCACTTCTCCCTCACCCTCTGCAGCCTCCCAGGATGGGACAAACCTTTCAGGCTGCTCCCAAGCACCACTCAGTGCATTTTATCACCATCTTCCACTGGGGATCTGTATCAAAGCGCTCATATGTGTGCTTCCTGTGGCACATTTCTTGCCCAGACTCTCATTAACTTAAGCAGAAGCCCATGAACAAGGCTCCATCTATCCCTCACTTGTCCTTCTCTTCCTTTCCCACTTGCTGTCTTCTAGGAGCGGCGCAATTAGAGATGGAGATTCGGTGAAAGCACATTTGATGACTCCTTCATTAACCCCACAAAAGCTCAGGCCACACAGTGAGAAAAAAGCGACCGAGAAAGCCGGCTTGCCAGGGAAATGAAAACAAAATAAAAAGAGAGAGAGAAGCAGGGAGGGAAACGTATGTATTTTGTATAGTCTTCTCTTACGTATGTGTAAACAACTCTCAAAAGAAGCACTGCTCTGCACAGGGCGCTGATACAGCCTCCGTGGGCTTGAAAATAGCTGCAGGTGCAGCCCTGCTCACTGCACCACAGGATGGCACATCATTTGTCACTGCTTCCTTCTCCCGCAGCTCCTTTGATTCACCTGAGATCCAATAACTTTGTTAATATGATTGCTTTCATACACTGGTCAAGTGCAGCATCCAAGGCACAAGCGGCAACTCTCTGAAGCAGAAAAAGCCACAAACTGAGCATAGGTCCCTGCTCTGCTTTTTCCAATACCTGATTTTCTCATGAGTTCCTTACGGACATAAACTGCAAAGGGAATAGGGAGTGTATCTTCCAAACCAGGAAGATACACGGACCATTTTCTTGCAATACCACATCTCCTGCTCTTCCCCATACCTCTGCAAGGCCACCAAAAACTTATGGGGAAACACGAGGATGAAAGCAATGCTGTTGCATCAGCAGGAACACAAAGACTGAGACCAGCTGCTCACCCCAAGCAATACCTCATCACTCTGTGTGACTGCACCTGGACAAAACACTCATCTCAGGAAGAAAGCAAATTTCAAAGTACGCACATTTTTATACGTATAATTCTATTCATTACACATGAGAAGTAGCTGCAGCAACGACTGAACGCTGTTGTGTCTGAGTTGTTGTGACAAGCCCGTGATTTACTGCGCTGCCAGCTAATGAAGAGCCCTACAATGCCCCCATTGTCAGGCAGCACAAAGCTGAGACCCGCAGCAGATTGTCCCAGACAAAGACCCCCACCCTGTGCTCCCTGCCAGGGGCTCACACAGTGGGACACACCGCCTGCGAGGAGCCACAGCATCCCTGGTTGTAAGCAGTCACTCCAATACAGCAACCCGTTCTGACCTCTGTTCTCAACATGAGTAAACAAGGTGCAAAAATATAATTAAATTAAACAAAAGTGGAAGATGTTGTTTATCTCTCCAGGTGCTCAAATTCTGCAATCCAGATGTTCCTCCCAGTGCTGACCTCTGTCTACCCAAGCTCAGCTCCCAGCACGTGGTCACAGTGGGGATGGGCTGCTGGTTGGACTGGATGATCCTTGAGATCTTTTCCAACCCTAATGATTCTATGGAAATCTGCCCTGGCATCAGCCCCAGGCAGCCCTGCATACCCACCTTGGGGAGAAGATGCCCCCCACATCGGCTGACTAAAATCCCAACATAAATGACATATATTTTCTTTTCTGCTTTATGGTTCTGAGTACGAGATACAGCAAATCCATTTACATAACGTTGCTACATCCCTTAGTGCTCATAAACTCAGATGGGCTGATGAATGAGACAGCTGTGCTGCTGGCAGGGCTGAATGCAGCGCATGGGGTCTCAAGGAAAACCAAGCACCTTTCCAACGCACTGCAGGGCACTGCCCCATTCCAGCTACATTCAGTGCCCATCCACCCCTTGTCATAAGCATGGAACATCCCCAGTCCATCACGATTGAACACAATGAGACAAGTTATCCATCTTTTAAGGGAAAAAACCACCCTAGTGAAACACATGCAGAGGTTAAACATTGCAAGTTGAGAAATAAGGTTAACCCCCCCCCCAGCTCCTGGGAAGACTTCCCTACTTCCAGGGGAGAAGAAAGCATCGCTCAGCCAGGGCTGCTCCACTGGAAGGAGCACCTCTATTTGGACACTGCCATCTGGCTGCAGTGCTGACCCCAGTTGCAGTGCAGGGCTGCTGCTCCCCATGAAATCCCTACAAGGAGTTACCGTGGGAGGGGGAGTGCTGTGGCAGGCAGCTCATTTTTAGGTAAAATTCTACCAAACTGCTTTATTGATTGTGGTCTTGTGGGTCTTTAAGGATTCCCTCAGTCATTAAGTCACTGTCGGATACCCGATGGCTTTTAAGCTTTTAGGACTTTTTGAGCTGTAGGAGGAGCTGCTGCATTTTTGGCACCTGTAGCTGTTTTTAAGACTGTAAAAGGGGCATGGGTGCTCCCTTCTCCCTCTCTAAGCACCCGGGGCAGAGAAGGTTATCTGAAAGCATGCAGAAAGGAGAGAGCCTGGGGGCCCTGCACTTCAGCCAAAACCAATTCTAGTCCAACTGCGTTATGCAACGCCCCAGTGAAACGTACAGCTCCATCCCATCACGTCACAAACACCATTGATTAAGATGCTCAGAGCACTGCCAGGCTTTCATCAGCTGAAGTTTCTTCTTCTGAGCCAAACGCCTGTCTCAGAAATCAGAAAAGCAAAAGAACGGTTCAACCCTTTCACATTTATAGAAATGGTTTATCCGAGCTAAGAAATCCCAGTGACAGGTCCCAGCCTTCACAGGAGGGCCCTGAAAGGATGTCACTCCATTTCCTACGTGGAGATGAAAAGGAAAGAAAACAAAACAGTGGGAGCAAGACAGTCTCTGTACCTAATGAGGCAAGCTATCTGGGAAAAGATAGTGGGAATTCATCTTTGAGGAACATGTTGAGATGCACACACACACACACACAGTGCTGAGTTAAGACTGCTCGGATACTTCTGGCACTTCCAGACTTGCAGTGCTCGGTATTTTTAATTAATATTGAGCACTGGTGTTCCATATTTTACATTTAGCACAGCGTGCATTTAGACAGAAGAGAGAAATAATCAATGCCAGCGTTCATTCTGGGTCTATTAACGCCTTTAAGTAAAAAACAAATATTCCCAAGTCGCCGGTAATGCCTTAATTCCGTAATTATTTCCAAATCTGAATTAGCATTTCTGATTAGCTCCTGAAGTATATTTTTCTCCTTCTCAACACTTTTACTTCTGCTGAATTTTCATCCTAAAGCGCTGCTTCAGTTAATCATTTATTTCTCTCGCCAGCGATAACCCTGCCCTGCATGCCCACCCAGAACAGCTTGCTCGGGGCAGCAGGAGCCGTGCGGAGCCCACTCCTCTCACTGCACTCCCCACAGTCTGCGCTCTCTCATTTTCCTATGCGTTTCCAGATCTGAAACCTTCTGTTTTCTTTCCCTTGTTTGCTCTCGGCAGCTATTGGCAGGAGACATCCTCTTAATGATCTTTTTCTGGCCTTCTAGACGACTGCTCAGACTTCTACGGATCTTTCATTATTAACGCGGAAGCCTTGTAAGTCAGTTTTAATGGCCTGTGCAATTTTTATCCCTTAGCAGGAGACATAACCTCCTCCATATGGATATATGTTTATTAATATAAATCCTTAATATCATCTTTCCTAGGGAGAATCATCAGTAAAAGCCAACTGGCGTGTATTACACCTTGTACCGGTTCACCCCAAAATCAAAAAGTCATCTTCGCCCCGCGAGACGTGGAGCACAGCACAGAGGATAATCCTTCTCCCTCGGGTTGCCAAGGCACCAACGACAGCCAGCCTTCTCTGCAGCCCCGATCCCTTCCAGACGGAGGGCCACAGCCGCTTTCATTTCCCTGCCGTGGGATTCATTACCAGGTTTCAGTCCCTTCCTATTATTCCTGGAATATCTCCAGTCTCCGTGTCTATTCTGACCAGGGATGAAAGAAGGATGGGTCATTCGCGTTGGGGACGTGTGAAGAATGCCAACAAATCCGACAAATTGCTGCGAGTGCTCAGCGCTCATTACTTGAACATCCTTACGGATGGTTTAAGAAGGGAGACTTGGGAAACAGGACAAAACTCCACCATTCATTTACAAAGAGTGTCCTGGTTTCTTTCCTACTGCCGTGCTGCAATTGTCCATTTTTTCCTTTAGATGCTGTATAAAATGACCCCCATTTTTTCCTCTAAATACACCTTTTGAGTCTCAAGTTGGAGTTAAATAATACCACATCTCTCCTTTTTACCATTCTCCCATGAGTTTCATGGGACTTCTTTAGTTCAGCAGTTAGCACATTGGCTGGCATTGACCCCTCTTTCAGCGCCATTTTCATCTTCCCCTGTTTGCTATGTTATAGCCACATTCATCAGAAAAGAATGTAAATGAGATATTCCTGTGCATGGAAAGACAAAAAGTGCCCACAAATTGGTGACAAATGTGTGTACCAGTCCTGCAGGATTCTCAAAGCTACGCTTCGTCTTTGCTTTTTTCAAACAAGGCATCTCGTTAAAAAGTGTATTCACAGTAACTTAGTCCATTTTGCCTATCTTTATGGCTATACTATGTTCAGTAGCAGCCCGCCTCACATAATGGCCACAATTTATGCTCACAGATGGCAAATTTTACAGTACGGACCCAAGCAAGGCCACAAATTAATCTCCAGTGTCACAAGAATTTCCGTGTACGCACATATAGATCATCCGTCAACAAAGGGAGCAATATGACTGTCAGACACAGCAAAAGCATGACATCCACACTTAGCCTCCAAATTCTGCCCCTTGACATATCTCAGCCCTTCAATTACACCCAGCAACACTGTCTAGATTGCAGAATGAAAAGAAATTCCCCGGGCCACAGCCCGCAGCTCTAACTCCGTCTTAAATTCCAGTTATTGAATGAAAACAAATGGAAAAACTTAGCTTAAGCTGAGCAAAACCAGTGATGGGTGAGGAAGGGAGGGGTGAGGAAGAGAGCTCCACGTGCACCCTGAAGCATCCATCCCCTGTCCAGCGACACCAATGGAAGGATGGGGGTTAACAACTGAGCACAGTGCTGGACCAGGAAAGTGCTCCTACTTGCTTTCCAGTTTCTCACTTTGTTGAAGAGCCTGTGATTTTCCCCCAAAACAAGGAAGAACTGGCTCTTCTGAGAGAGAACAGTTTTGCCACAGCGAAATTCAACACCAAATACAACACTACACAGCACAGCATGAAACAGTGAGGAGATGCATAAAATTGAGCAGATCTGTTCTTTTGCATAGTGCCAGAGCTGTGCAGAGGATGACGTGATTTTGATCCATCATCTCCTATGAGCCAGGCTGCAATTTCCTCCACTCCACTTATAACAGATATGATTAAAAACAATCAGTTATATTAGGCAAAAAATACTTTTCCCAAGGCAAACATTTACTTTAGTGTATTTTTTTCTGTAACACACAGAAATTTGATGTATATAAAAACCTTCTGGGTCTTTTCATTAACATTGAGCTCAGCAATAGGGAAAGCCTATGAGAGAAACCACCTACATGGGATGCATGCACTATGGTGCTTGTGCTTCCCTCAGCACAACTCCCTGCCCAGTAGGTAAACTTTGGCTGGATGACCCCTCATGGACCCCCAGTATGACACTGGCAATGCCCACATCAACAGCTGCTGGTACTCTCTCCATCTTGCAGGATGGGTGAGGAGCCACTAGAGCTGCAGTTTGCTTCTTACTTATAGCTTCCAACCCAAGGTTAAATAGAAATAATTGCAGTTTCTCTGATGAAAATCACAACACAGACAAAGAACAGATGGGACAGGCCAGGGTATAATAAGAGCTGACTGTGGCTTTTCCAAAGCAATGTTTCTGGGTGCATACAATGTACCTATTAATTCTATGAGAAAGATCTCCTCTGGAGACGCACCAATTCTGCACATTTCTCCAAGGAAATCCCCATGGAAACTGACTGCCTTCCCTTTCTCAGCAGCTCAGGAGCTCCTGTGGGAAGCTGAGGTCACGGCAGTGCCTGTGCTCCTGGGGCTCATCCTGGGGCTCCTGCCTTGGAGGATCCCTCTATTTCTGCTTCCTCAAAACCCCACCCCATAACTGTGCTCAGGAGTTCCAGACACTATTTTGGTTTTGTGCTTTTGAAGACAGCATTGCAAAACTATCTCTGCAGGAGCATTTTGGTGCTTTCCTGGACAGTGGAAACTTCAGAACCACCATCCTCACTGCCATTTGTCACAAGGTTCTCTGATACTCTGATACTTCAGGAATGTCATCCATGGGGTGGCAAAGAACAAAAATCTGACAAGAGCTGATGCAAAACCTTGGGCAAATCTCATCACCTCTCTGTTTTAGAGCTGAGGATCAATAGGCAACTGTTCAAGTCCAACCACTCCATGAGGTCCATCTACTGCCCTGCTCAACAGCAGCTGCTGACCAAAACCGTACTTAGCAAAGAAAAGCCAGAAAACACAGGCAGAAACAACTACAGAATAACTTGGTTTAACAGGAAGAGTCTTTCTCATCCAAACCATTTCAAGTCTGGTTAAACCCTATGATGTTATAACCTTTCTCGTGCACTTGACCCTACTGCAATGAAACCAAGGAGTTTGACTCAATGATCCTCACAGGCCCCTTCCAACTGAGGATATCCTATGATTGCATGAAAAATGCTTGGGTGCAGGTGGCCCATGACCTACCATCTGCCTAGGCACTGTGTCCTGGTTTGTGCTGCAACCTCATTGATATGCATGCACTCTTTCATAAAAGCTGAACGATGTGCAAGTACTGCATACGGCTCGCTGCCTGTTTTCTCAACATCTGTCCCTGAAGTGCACTTCTGTCATGTTCTGCTCCCATCGTTCTCAGATCAAAAAGTTAGAAGTAAGGCACGAATCTGTCTGAGGTTGCCAGCACGGACTGCAGCTCCTTTCCTCCTGAGTATCTCGCATTCTCACTGCAGATGACACTTTCCAATTACCTTTTGGCCCTTCTATTCCCCAAGTCTGGCTCACATTTCCCTCTGCATTCAGCCTCTACACAGCTCTGAACCTAGAGTCTGACAGCTAAGGACATAACAAACATGCAGCACTAACCCTCAGGGTGGTTAGAAATGCCTGATTTCTCCTATTACAGGCATATTCATGAGTAAAGGTCACCAAAAAACATCTAAACTTAGAACAAGAATGGCTCATGCAAAAAGCAGTCACAAGAGCAAGGAGGTCAGACAGGCTGTCTTGCAGCAAAATCAAAGCAGGCCTTGCAAAGCTTGGGTTTGACTGTTGGCTCTGCCAAAGACCTCCTACACAAGTTGAGGCACATCTGATTTCTCTCAGCTCCCCTCTACAATGCAGTGAAGTAGTTCCTCACTGCATACAACGTGTACAAGATGCAGCCCATGAGCTTTGGAAAGATTATCTGGAAAATTATGAAGAGAGAGGATACTTCACCAAAGCAACAGAAAACACTCCTGGAAACCACCCAGCAAAATGGGTTGTGGCAACTACGCCAGCAGACTTTGAGGGGTGTAATTTAAGAGAAAGCAGCATTATGAGAAGCAAACAGAATTAAAACAAAAGATGATGATGCATATGTTAATAGCACATACTTTAAAATCAATTTCCACGTTCCAGAAAGAGTCATCCACACAGATAACTCAAGAGTATTTATAGTTTTCCCCAGTTGGAGAGCTAATACTTGAGTTCTCTGAGGAAAACACTGAATGTCACCAAAGCAATTACATCTGAGATCAATTTGTCCCTATTTGTAGACTGCTTAGCATACAGTGTTTCAAATATTCTCTTACCTTAATACAAACTGGTCTGCCAGAGAGTCATCTGCCAGGGAGACATGGAAGGTCACAACGTCCCCTTCTCTGACCGGGCTGAGTGGCAAACGGATTACAACATTCTCATCCAGCCTCAGTGAAGACTGTTTTAACGTGTCTTGATTTGGGTAAACAACGATGCTACCAATCCTCTCCATAGCTGGCAAAGCCTTCTGTTCGTTATCTTGATCCGTGTGAATATTGTTCTCCCACTTTTCATCCTCTGGAGAACATTCCCCATCTGCTGTGTAAATCTTATAGAAGAGCTCCACAGTAATCCCTTCCAGGGGGGCTGTATCCTCTGAAACCAGGGGTGGAGGAGAGCTGAACCAGCTGGGTGACAACTCCAGCTCTGCAACACATAACCCCAGATGACCTGTCAACCTGCAGCTGGCCACCACTTCTCTAGATTCCAGGAAAGCAAACATCTTCACGCAAGGCAACCTCTCCTCAGGGTCATAGTCATCCCAGTCTTTCCCCGCAATATAGAACAAGGTTTGTATTTTAGGTTTGTTGGAATAAATCGAGCTGTCTATTATGTGTGATTTTAATTTCCAATTGAAAGTGAATTCATTCGTGAAACCAAAAGATGTAGAAGACAGCATGAGGTCCAAGGGAACAGCCTGTTCCACAGAAAAGGGTCCATACGTGGCATTTAGGACGGGCGGCAGTTTGGATTTGTATATAATGAATGAATCCACCCTGGACTGCAAACTGGAGTTCCTCGTGATGTCCTGGTTGGTTTCCTTAAGGAAGAAGAAAACATCAGCGTTGCAGATGTGATAGGTGGCAGGGAGGTACGTTGGCAGGTTTGAGAATCTCTGTACGCTGTCCATGATCCCTCCTCGGCTCTCCACCACTGCAGGCCAAAGGAGAAAGGAAAGAAAGACAATTCTCATGTTTGCTTAGCACATCCCACAAGAGCAGATCAATGCTGTTATAGGTACTGCGCAATAAACACAGAGCCACAGAACCATCTGAGATGAATGGGACCCTCCAAGTCCATGCGGTCCCACTCCCCCACAGTGCATGGGGACATGTGCAGCTCCATTGGGTGCTCAGAGCCCCATCTCTGGAAACACCCAAGGTCACCAACCACCACCTCTTTGGGCACCCTGTGCCACTGCATCACTACCCTTAGCGTAAACATTTTCTTTATATCCTGCCATTTTTGGCTTGAAGTTCATACTTCGAGCATCCCACTGGATTGGCTCCAGTAGGCAATGAAACCTTTTTTTCCCCCTTTTTAAAAGACGATGCAGGCTGAGCTGGGGTTTGCAAATCAGCATCACTCCCCCTCCACTTTTTACCAGGTCAGTAGTTTGGAAGTTAGCTGCAAACCAATAAAAGGCTGGTCTTTGTGAAAATCAAAGGAGAGGGGGGAAAAAAGAATAAAGAAGGAATAAAAAAGAGTTTTCAGACACAAGAAAATATAGGGTTTGGTAGAGTCTCAGTGGGACAGGTTTAAAGGCTAGGGAGAACTCGAGAGAAGGAGAAATCCTTCACATGCAGAAGGTTCACGGATGCTTGGAAGGACTTTGTTTGTTTGTTTAATTCCAGAGGAGAACAAAACACATTGGGAAATCACAGAAGTTTCTCTGCAACACAATGGTCAATCCTCCAGCCAGCACTGAGCCGTTTTTCCCGGGCAAGAAAGGATTCCAGAGGGAGAAAGGGCTCAGACAGCTGCCTTTGGTTGGGGCTGATCTCTAATTAATAGTGAGATATATTCAATCTGAGCTGTGAGATCCTACCAAAAAGAAGTGGTGGGTCTTTCAGACTAACAATTCATATGCTGGTGAATGCAGGCTCGCTCCTGGGACCGCCACAGAGGAAATAAACAGAAGGCAAATGAATTAAAATGAAGCGGCTCCATAATGCGGAGATAACAAAGGCAACAATGACAGATCCTAAGGTCAGAGCTCTCGTTGTCTCTCGCTGGAGCTCAGCGGCGATTTCACTGTTTGTCAGGGCTGGGCAGAGCAGATACACAATGCAACCAATGCAGAAACAATGACACCTGTTACCAGCTGGGCAATCGGGTCCTTACAGCCACAATTCAGCACAGATAAAAGCTGGGATATTTAAGCTGGTTTTTGCAGGTTGTGTGTTTTAAAGCCTACACACTTCTCAATGACGGCTGCTAGGGCAAACCTCATCCATCTGACTTTGCTCCACTCTTGTTCTCTGCTGAAATCCTGCTCATTTACTTTCAGTTGCCGGGATCCCTCCCAGCTCCACAAGGCTGCGTTTGAAAGCAATGCTTTTTAAGAGCCACATTTATCATAGAAATTGTGCTGCTGTGTATATAAGCAGAGGACAGACAAAAGCAAGAACAACTTCTGGTTTTGGGGGAGGACCGCTACGATCTGCCCCCACCCAGCACGCCCCACACTGCAGAGGAGACTGACACAGCTCCCGAGCTGTGAAAGCAGAGACGAGCCAAGGCTTCAACGCATCTGTGTTTATATGACAGCACTTTCCCCCTCTCCTTATCCTTCACGCAGATACTTCATCTCTCTCGAGCACTGATTTACAGGAAGTTTGAAATGTGTGTTTTTCCCTTTTCCTCCGCTGCATTACAGTGGCAACATTCAGTACTGCTGCTGAGAGCTGGTGTGAGAGCCGGGCTATCAGCCCGCTGTAACTCAAACTAAACGAGACACAAATTTTGTCTGAAAGCTTATATGGGAAGCCATAAACACTCATAGACAGGGCTGGGCTTTGTCCTAGAACCAGCCTGCAACAAAATATGATGTCTGAATTTAGCAGCGTTTTATGATGCTGTAGGAACATCTGAAAAAAAAAAATACTTCATAGGATGGCAAGGAGACACCCCACCTTTTTAATTCAGCACGTCAGCCCCACAGCATCAATCTCCTTACAGTAACCATCACCAGCAGAACACACATCCAGCTTCGGACGGACAGTAAAGCAGCTAATGAATCACCTGCTCCTTTAACAACCACTCCAATGAGATCAAAAGCATGAAGAACATGGTTGGTTCTAATTGCAAAACAAAGGGGAGCACGACTAGAAGAAAAGTCGATGGAGGCCAATGGGCATCCCCAGAGCCCAGGGCCACCTCAAAGGCTGGACGCCATTTTTCAGATGACTTTGGGACTGAGGGGTGTGTGGGAGTGACACGGAGCTGGATGAGATTTGAAATATTAAAATAAGCCTTGTTGGAACATAAATATCTTCCCTCTCTATTAGCTAACTATTTAACAGGAGTCAAGTCTTCCAGCAGCTCTATAAGCTGGAGGAGCAAGAAGCATTTAAAATATGCAACTCTTCCCATGTTATTTTTTGGGGGTGGAAAACAAACAAGAGATCTCATCTCACACCTGTGAAAGACTGAAAATGCTAAAATTCAGCTTTCCTGCAGCATCATCAGAACTGTAGAGTGAGATCATACAGACACTCCTCTTTGTAAGAGGAATAATTTCAAGTAATGTGGTGCCAGTAAGTACTATGATGTTATCCATGACTCATACGGAGGCAATCAATGGCTTGTCTGTATAGGAGAAAAATCACCAGCCCTTCCCACCAGCCCCCACTAAAGACCATAAAGACCAAACTACACATGTACATTATTCCACCATAAAAATGGCTCTATTCATAATAATTATTTTGCTCGGGAAAGGAAGGCATTATCCTTGAATAAAAACACACTGTATCCCAGAACGGGCTGTCCACACAAGGAAAGCTATTCTAGAACTGCTAGATTATAGGAGAATATTTGACTCTGGACAAGCTCGGTAGGTTCCTTTCTCTCGTGCCCACAAGGGGTGAGACCTGCAGGCTGAGAGGACCCCAGCCAGGAGCAGCTCAGCATGCAATTTGCCCTGCAGACAGACCCGCCGACACTCCTTTAACTCTAAAGTCAGCCCAGAAGCTGTCAGCGTACCAAAAATTGTAGTGTAAGAAAAGATGATAGGATCCCTTTAAGCTTCTTGCTTGTTTTCTAGTTTGATGTGAGGATAGGACTTGATATGGGACCCACAACCAGTTTCAATTCGGTCTTGATTAGCCTTTAGTGGAGACATTCGCATTGCAAAATGCTGCTAGTTGGGCACTTGCTTTTCAAAGACGAAGACAAGAAAAATGATGCAATAAAAAAAAAATTAAAAATTCTATTTAATCCAAACATCTAAAGCTGAAGGGACGTTAATTAACTTTTGTAGGCTTGGGACAATGCCTCGTGCGCTCATCCCCAAATGTCTCATCAAGCTGTTGTTCCCCAGGTGTCACTGCAGCTGTGCATCAAGGCCACCATTGGCAGAAGTCCATCTCTGAACGCTCCCATCCACCAAAACACGTTTTGCAGTGAAAAATTAAACCTTGCATACAGATGAAACCCTCTGAGCAGACCACACGTTCACCAACAAACTGCATTACTGCACTCCTCAGCAAGTTCAGCAGTATGCCTGCTTTCCACTGCCAAAAAATGAAGTTGCATGGGGAAGTTCCTGAGCTGCGCTTACTGCACTTTTAGCTCGTGTGCATTTTGCACAGTCACCCAGACTGAAAGACACACACGCACAGCAAGGCCACCTACAGATAGTAATAAAACCGTGCTGTCTGAAAGGCTGCCTATAAATCTTATTAAAGTAATCCCTTCCCTGAACCCAGATTATTACATTCACCTTTATGGTAGAATAAAAATTAATTTTCTCAGCCATAATAAGTGTATGATAAGAAGGCATCACTTGAGACTAAATAAAGATTATAATTAACTCCAACTGAATAAATTTAGCTTGGACTAGCAATTTGTTTTCACAGATTTTCCTCTGTGACAGAGTGAATAGGTACTGCAGGATTAGCATCCCATGCCACTTCCAGCACTGCTGGCACGGAAAGGAACGAGGGAGAGTGTAATCCAATACCCAAACGGCCTGAAGATTAATTCAGGGTTCTCTATCAGCAAAAGCTTAGAGAAGAGCTCAGAACTGCCTTCAGCCCTGCAAGGAAAGCTCGAAAAGCACTGGACCCCAGAGAAAACGATGCTTGCTGTGCTCCCTAAATCAGCATTAGCCAGGGCAGGACCTCTGACAGCAGGTGCTGGGAGGACATTCAGGGGAAATATCCCCCTGTATCTGCCTGAGCTCACCCATCCAACTGAGCAGCAGCCTTGGGGTGCCTCAGCAGTGGGCTGGGCCAGGCGGGTCAGTGCAGCCTTCCCAGCCTGCTCCCCTTTGTGATGCTCAGGGCAATCCATAGAGCAGCTGCAGAACAGGACGCAGCATTACACAACACAGATCCAAGTGAGCAAACAGGATGGGGGGAAGCAAAGGCATCCAACAGCTGAACAAAGTTTACCCTGAATTATTACTTTTTTTTTTTTTTTTTTTAAGTCACAAATAAAAAGCCTTACAGCAGCACAGCACACAGCAGATCGCAGCTTTGTTTATCTTTCAAGGAAACGAGGCTCTGCTTATACAAGGTTGAGGAACTGCCTTGTTAAGCCACTGCCTCATTATTTGACATTCTCGGAGAAGATGATCGTTAACTACTTTATTACAGGGAAGGAGGCATTCAGGCTTGTTTATCAAAATAGATCACATATTTATCCTGGCCAGGGAACAGCATGCAAACCCAAGCAATAACGCTATTGTGTTTGCTCCCCTGATTGCCATGCTGGCCCATGCAGACATCAGATCTGCCTGCATAAGAAGATTTTATCAGGCATGCAGCTGAAGCTGAGCCATTATCATTACAGCAGTATGGTTCTCCGAGCGGATATGTTTATTTCCAAAGATTGGAGTTCTTTTAGCTTAAAGATGACACAGTCTGAAACCAGAAAATAATCTTTTTAGGATGAAATCAGAGTGTGTATGTAAAGCATTACACCACTATAATAACTCCCATTTGCATCTCATGAGGGTTTGACTTTCCTAGACCTTGTGCTGAAGGATGCAAGCCCCGGCCCCATCAGCTCTTTCTGAAGTCTACCAGACTTAAGCACAATTCCTGCCCAAATGTGAAATTTCTTAAAGTTATGCTCTCTGAACCTGAGGACTGAAAATTCCTCCTGGTTTATTTGATTTGTCAGAGCCTTTAAGCCAAAGGTCCTGCACTGCTCCAAGTTATGAAGTAGAAAGTTTATTCCACCATGGAGATGAGAGATCCCCTTTCCTCCAAATGTTCCACCACGTCAAGGCCAGGAAGGACCTGAGAAACTGGACATCAAACCTGCGGCATCTATAACTACAGGAAGGCTGTGTTAGCCAAGTTTTAAATGTTCTATTGCTCCCTTTGAATCCTGTACAGTAGGAAACACGGTAACCAATGCACCTCGTTGTACACGGAGAAGCGATGGAAAAAATAGTCACAGTAAAAAAAAAAAAACGTTATAACTCTCTAAACATCCCAGGATAGCTTTTCTTGAAAAACATCATGGATGGTTTCACCATCCGTGAGCAGTGTTGTCCATTCCCACACCCCATAAAGGCTTTATGTCACCGTGTAGTCTATTTATTAATCCCCCCCTCGCTCTCACACACATGCCTCTGGCCAAAGTCTTCCTTGCCATCTATTCAAAAGCGTCTGATAGTAAGAGCAAGAAGTTAGATCTGGAAGCATAAATTACATCCCTGTAACACTACCCGGGAGTTCTGCAGAAGCACTTCTGGTCCCATCCACACATCATGAGAAGCACCAAATAGATAACAGAGACCCTCAGCCCGGTACTCATGGCCTCCATAGCCAGCAAGCTCTTGCTCCAGTCTCTCTGGTCCAAAATATTCTCCCCATTAGGAAAATGGGATCATTCCAATGGGTGAAGGACACAGAACAAACATCAGAGCGAAGTTACAGGAAAACAATGAGCATTAAGGAAGCAGAGATGAACATCTCTCCAAAAACCAAGCAGACAACTGATAAATGGCAGTGCAGGGAGTAGGAAGGAGGGAGGAAACTTTCCAGGAGTTTTCTTATGTAAGTGGCCATTGCAATCACTCCAGCTACTCCATCGGGTTGATCACTGGCCTGACTTGTCATTTGGGTTTCAGTCAGAGGTGTTGATACGGTAGTTAAAAGTCACAGGTTGCTCTTGGTGAGTTTCTCTGCATCCCTCCTACAACAGCACCAGGAAATTGTCCTGCCAGTTACAATTAGAGGCACTGGCACAGCAGCTAAAGGTCACAAATTCATCAGCTGAATGAGCTGAGCTGAAGCTTAAACACACCTGATTAACCAGGCAGGGTTTCCATTCTGCTTACCTGCAGGGGAGAAACAACCACTAGAGCAGCCCACGTGCACGCTCACACACACACAGGTTATGCACACCTGCCCCAGGCCCTGCAGCACTGCTCGCACTGCTGCTCCCGGTCCCAGAGCACAGCTGATGCTTCCAGCACAGCAAACCCTCCCGAGATCTGATACACAAGGTTTGCTAGGGCTGATTCAGGAGGTGAGCAGAGGGCTCCCTGCTACCGCTGTCTGAGGCAAAACTCATTTTCCCGTGGTGGTATTTCATAAACAACAGAAAATGAATGTAGGAGCGTGCGGACGTTTCCCTGCACAAGAGAAAGGCCTTACGAGGGGAACTCATTCACCAGGTGATTGCAAAAAGCAAATCTCTTAAATACATGCTCTAAACTATTAGCCAACTGTGAAATATTTGTATTCAGAGCCCAAACATCTATGTCACAGAAAGCCAAGAGACTGACAGGAGAAAGGCCAGGATTTATGTTCGCTGGGGCCTATCTGTCATAGAGATAGGAAAGCTGAGCGAGAGTCCTTTTATTAAAATCACTCTCCTGCTGCAGATATTGATCTCAGCAGCTAAGGTTGAATAGCAAAGTGCATCCCCGTCTCTCACAAAGTTACTCACCGGTACAGTCACAAAGGAGCGGGAGAAGCATCCTCACACCAACATGGAGCCCCACAGGCAGGGGTCGGGGAACGAGGGGCACTGATGGAAACGGCGTCCTGCAGTGCCACGGAGCCAACAAGTCCCACTCAACCCCACCTCACCATTTTCCAGGAAGCAGTTTTGCCTCCCAGATCACTAGCGTAGGTTGCCTTTGACTCCCAGACTAACTTCCCCATTAAAATAAGGAGAAACACAGCGCTGACTGCATTACTTACAATCCCACGCTTATCCAGATGAAAAAAAAAAGAAAAAAGCCATTTCATAAGCATCCATCCCTAAATCTGCTTCTATATACTCAATTTTTCCCCCAAGCAACACCAGCTTGGCTTCATACTTCTGCTCCTCTCCAGGCTGACCCTTCCCTGGCAGCTCTCCCCTTCTCTTGGAGGACCTGCTGGCCTCGTGTCTCTGCAAAGCCCAAGCTTGTGGTTGCCATCAGCAGCCTCAGGCATTACACCTAACCATGAAATTAAGCAAAGCAACTTGAATTCCTACATGCAATAGACTATCTGCACGCATAGGATACACAGATGCATCATTTTATAGCGCTTCTGATTCTCCCCTAAGAAGCTTTGGAGATGCTGAAAAAGACCTCGCATGAGCCAGAAATTACAGGATCCTGAAACGCTGGCAGCAATTCCTCATTAGCACTGTCACAAAGAGGTGATGTTGGTCCAAAGGCTCTCCCCAGAGCAATGGGCTTTCTCCATCCTCTTGTTCCAGAGCTCCTGGAAGAAACGAACTCCAAAACAATGGGCCCAGACAGCCGCAGGAAACTACAAAAGCAGCTTACAATAAAACCCCCCTAAAGTTATTAGGAACACAGATGTGTGTTGAACGCTCAGAAAATCCTCTGTCTTACAGCACTCATCCATATCCCACAGTGACTGTAATCCCAGACAGAGCACGTGCCACGTGCAGCCAACACCTGGGGCTGCAATAAGGCAGAACAGGATGCAGAGGCACCACAGCCAGGTCCTGGGGGCTGCCCCAGCCCCATGAGCCTGCTCACTGTGCTTCCCATTGCTGTTGGGTTTCCCACCTGGACAGCCACCCTACCAACACGTGCTTCCAAGTTTAAGCACAAGCTGTGAAGTTTCAGGACAGGGACCCATGTGAGGCCGCCAACCTTCAGGCCACAGCAGAAAAAGACAAATCAGAGCTCCACGACTCCAAAGATTCACCCACTGTTAGTTCAGGGATATCCACAACTCACGTCTCTGAACCCAACCTCTATTCTGCTCTTTGCATTGCTCTCACAGGCAGCCAACATCACACCAACCAGACTCCCAAAGCAAGATGTGCGCTTTGCTCTGGGGGAACAACCACGCCACCCTACTTCTAAAGCTCAGACATCATTTCATTATCAGTTCATCAAGTCATCAGTTTATACCGACCTGTCAAGGAGCAGCACAGGAAATACAAATTCTCTCCTTTCTAATGACAGCAGTCTTTTTTCCACACCCAAAACACCCAGAACAAAAGTTTCTGTGCTCTCTCAGATTCCTTTGCTCAATTCGACTTTTTATTTCTGAAATGACAACAGCCTCGAGCAACTCCATTCATTTGTTACGGAGTAAAAGAGCTCTGCATTCCTGGGGTGATTGCTGACCTCCCCCCTGCTCCCTCGCTTATTGAAACACTTCTCTTCAAGCACGTCCCAGGAACAGAACAAAGCATAATTTTTCACGCCTGAATGCATTATTTTACGTTCTGAATATACGCCGCTGACATATTTTACAAATTCATGGCAGATGCTGTCAGAAAGGACAAAACAACCATCCCTCGGTACCACTTTCCTCTTACTACAACCACCAAAGGCTGCAGCTTGTCATTCACGCAAGGAGAGCAGCTCCTTTTGGGGAGAGGAGAAGCAGCCCGCAGCCTCACCCAGATCTTCCCGGCTGCTTGTTTGGCTGCCCGGTGCCCTTCAGCAATGTAGAGTTCCGTTCACTAAGCACAAGGACGATTCCCAGCTGCTCCAGGAGGCAGCAATAGGAGATCCTATCACAATACTGGTGCACAGAGAAAGCAAAACCATATTGCAGCTTTCCTACTGCGACGCACCAAACGCAGTTATCTTCATCACAGACAATTATAGGCAGAGAATAAAAACTCTCAAGCAGAAATCAAAGTTGAATAAGGTCATAATCTCTGTGTGGTCCTCATGGGTTCACATATTAAGGCAAATGCACGCCCATGAGTGCCTCAGCTAACAGCAATCCAGAGCAGCGTTCTGCATGTGGATGGCACCACACAGTGTTTGTGTACACTGGGGACGCCGTGCCACGACAGCACCTGCCCACCCAAAGCTGCCCAAAAATGGAAGTGAAAAAAGCTGCATTCACCTTCTGCCTGCTGGCACCTCCTACAAACCTCTGTGTGGAAATATCACAAGTGCAGTTCAGGTTTGAGTCAACTCAAGTTCAAGTCATATCTTATTATATCGGATATTGCTCATCTACCCATGGCCCAGAGAATCAAATCCTGCAGGAGCTGGGCACACAGGTCACCTCAGTGCTCCGCTCTGCCTGGCATTCATAACCAGAGCCGAGTCCATCATTCACACCGCATGACTTATCCATGGGATTTAGCCCTTGGAACACTCACGGCACATAACTGCTTTGTGACTGTTTGTTTATTTAGCAAATTCAGTCAACTTTTCCTGTGCTTCTTCTGAACTCTGCAAAAAAAAAGAAAATTATGAACCTCTGGCTATGTTCTTCCAGGGCTTGAGCTCCTGGCTAGCTGTAATCAGTTAGATTAATTCATCTGTTTTTCAGTCTTATTGCCCTCAACCATTCTTGTTTCCTAAGCAAAGGAAAATGCGTGCAAGCATTAAATCTCAAACATGCTATTCCAACGTTTGGATTCTGTTATCCTAGAGATAACATATAACCCTATAATGATATGTAATAAATTAACATTTAATCTCGTATCAGAAAGTTCAAAGGGATCACAGCCAGCTGGTGTTAAAATAAGCATTTGCTAGAGGCTGCGAGTGGGAGCCGACAGCGAGAAGCGAGATCTAAGCTGCTCTGATGCTTTGGCTTGGCAAGGCTGGTTGGCAAGGAAAGGATTAAACAAATCCCTGATATGAAAGAAAACATCTCCAAAAATCAACCCATCTGAATGCAGTCCCTGCAGCCCACCCAAGGCAGACAAAGGGGAAGTTTCCCCTTGCAGAGCTAGCAAGCTGGGAAGGTCATTGCCACACAGTACTGTATGGAGGACTCAACTCAGTGCTTGATACGTCCGCTGGTGGTCAAGGTGCAGAGATGTAGTGAGGCCGGGCACTCTGAGCTCCCAGCTGCACCCTAAGGTGGGCACAGCACACCTTACTGGACATTTGCAGACCCTAACATTTAGTTTTTGTTCATAGGAAGCAGCAGCAAAGAAACCTACAGCCATCAGTCAGATTCGGGTCCTTTCTCTGAATCCACAGACGCACTTCATTGCTCCATCTCATACTGGAATACATTATTAAAAA
>PPHD01006158.1:1572-14793 GCA_002909625.1 Bambusicola thoracicus
GTGAGGAGGGCAGGAAAAGCAGTTTAATTGCTGCCAAATGTCACCAAACCATGCAGCAACAGGCCCAAGGAGGGACATAAAGAAGGTGGAAATAGAATCATAGAATCCTTAGAGTTGGAAGGAACCTCTGAAGGCCATCTGGTCCAACTCCCCTGCAATGCACAGGGACATTCACAGCTCCATCAGGTTGCCCATGGCCTGATCCAGCCCTGCCTTGAAAGTCTCCAGGGACGGGGCATCAACCACATCACTGGGCAGCCTGCTCCAGTGACTCACCAATCTCAAACGTAAAAGACTTTTTTCCTTATATCTAACCTAGATCTCCCCTCCCTGAGCTTGAAGCCATTTCCCCTTGTTCTATCACCACAGACACTGCAAAAGAGACTGACCCCTTATTTACTGTAGCTCCCTTTTAAATAATGAAAGGTCAGGAATATCAAAGGATTTGAATGGGAAATAAAGATGGCTGGGCCCAAGCAGGACAGCCTAGACTCTCAGGTTACCATGCATATCCAGCTCATGCCTGGCTCTGGCACAGGATCACACAGTGGTCCCAGACAGCAAAACAAGCAGAGCCCCCAGCACACAGCAGTACCCCAGCCCCACCATAGCCCCATGCCCAGCAAGGGCTCACCTTGCCAGCACCTGGCATCCTCAGTGATTCACAGTGATGCCCAGCTTTATTTTTTCTTCATTTTCTACATCGTAGACACCCCTCTTGTGACACCTGCGAGGCCAAGCAGAGATGCTCAGAGCATGGAGCAACTGCCCCCACTGCTCCTACACGCAGCCTTCCTGGGGACATGGCTCCAGCAGCACAGCCCCATTCCACCCACCTGAACATCAGCAAGGCTGCGATGATGACAAGGCACAGCGAGGACAGAACCACTGCGACAACAGCAAGCGCTGCGGTGTGGTCATATGTGCTCGGGGGATGCTCTACAGGCAGCAAGAGGCCATGGCATCTCTCTCCATGATATCCTGGCTGGCATCTGGGGAAAAGAACAGATTTTAAGGATGGTGGTGGCCAAGCAGTGGGATGTTGGGTCCGTTACACCTAAGCACAAAGCAAGTTGCCTCTGCTCAGCCCTGGCCAGCACCATGTCCATTCCCCACAGACCCTATCCTGAGCTTTCAGGTCTGGTGGCACCACTTCCTCCTGACACTGGAAAGTTCTGCTTCTTCTGCATCCTTATCCCAAGAATCATATGAAGACTCCTGGCAAGGCCAGTTTAAGTCTCAGGGAGACAGACAGTAGGGACACAGGAAAACTCAGCAGGCTGCCATGAGTGGGTTCCTGGGGCACACAGCAGTGGGCTGTGTGAGGCAGGCTCCAGCTTGTGGGAGAGGAAGGCATAGGGCTCAGTGCTTTGCTTGGAGCAGGGTTTCCCCTGCTCTTAGCCAACAGGCAGGTGGGAGGTTGCTCACATACCAGAAATAACGATCCTCATCAGAGATGTGGGGCAGCCACCCAAGCCCTCCCTCTGAGCCAAAGCATGCCAGTGTGACTAGCTGGATGCACCCAGCACCACCAATGCTGTGCAGAGCCAAGCAGTGTCAGCTCCTCCCTACATCCAGCTCTGCTGCCTGGGACACAGCACCAGGGCCACTCTAACACCACTGCATGCCAACACTCCCACCCATGCAGTAGAGCTGGGCACTGTTGCCCCAGCACCCCACCCAGCAGCACCCAGTCTCAGCCCCAGGATCTTCCAGAGGGAACAGATGTTGAGAAGACCTTGAGACAGAGTTGGCACAACTGGAGACAGCTGTGAACTGTGTGCTCTGACCACCAAGAGCAGTGGCCAAGGCAAGCAGCCACAATCTGACACCAGTCACAGACATGAGGCCTCATTACAGAATGGATGGGGCTGTTTTCCCTAAGGACTGCCCAGACGCAGGCTGATGCCAGCACCAAGGATGGAATACCCCTAACATCTGCATATCCCCAGATGTCCTCCTTTGGCTTCTGGAACCAAGGGAGCACCTGCTTGGAAGGGGACGTGGCTGTCCCAGACTCATGTGCACTGGTGTTGCCACCTGCCTCACAGTGGGACAGGAGTCCCAGCTGATCCTGGAGCAGTTCCAAGAGCCCTGTTGAAGGGCCCAGCAAAAACTTCATGACGGTCTCTGGGCACAGAAATCTAAGCGGTTCAGAGAGCTGTGCAGGCCCCAATCCCCACAAACTGCCAGGCGTGAGAGCTGGTGGGCACTGTAAGCCAGGGAGCTATTATCTTCCCTGCGCTCCGGGCTGGGTGGCTCAGGGGATTGATAGCAAAGAACAAAGCCTCTTATATCCACCAGCTCAACCTCTGCCCACGTCAGCAGGGATCAGGCGCACACCCTTGGCCACTTCCCGAGGCAGCAGTGCTGGGTTCAGGTGCCCAGACAGCGAGCAAACTATTTATCCTCTCTGCTTGCCTCCTCAAATTCCTGCTCACCACCTGCACCACCACAAGGTGCAAGGGGAAACGCACAGATCCTTGTGCAGACACAGTCCCACCCCTCAGGACCAGAGGGCCATCAGCACACCGCTCTGTCAGAGCGTCCCTCAAGAAGCTGCGTCCATCCTACCCGTTCAGGTGCTCAGTGACCTCTCTGGGCCCAACTGCTGCTGAAGGGAAGTCAACCTCCAGGTACCTGCCAGCTCCTTGGCCCCCCAGCAATTTTGCCTCCTCCAAACTCCACAGCCTCTGCTGAGCTCAGCCAGAGCTCACAGACTGAAACCTTGCAGGCAGGGGGTGTTGGAGTCGCTGCCCTAAGGACAGATGGATTTTGGCAAGAGCCAAGTTTGCTTGAAGGAGCAAATCCAGGCTGAAGTTTCTCAGTGCTCTCCCAGCTTCACAGTGTGCAGAGAGGACATGGAGTCAGAGCAGTCCCTGCACAAATGGGGAACAAGCACTAAAAATATCCCCTACGCTCTTCCTTTGCGCTGCCTGGAGAATTCAAGGAACAATGACAAGGCTTCCCCGGCATGCAGCACTCACTCACATGCAGGATGGAGCACCCAGCTCTCTGATATATTTGCATTCACCGTGAATGCAGAAATCCTTGTACTTCCGCAGACACGGGTCTCTCTTCTTCCCCAGGCCTTTTCCTTTTCTTCTTTTATTCCCGTTCCCCTTCTTCCTGGGAGTAACTGGGCCTTGAGGCTTTGACAAGAAGGCAACTGAAAAACAATTTCAAAAGGAGAAAACATTGATCACCTCCATTTGTCATTTAAAGACAAGGCAAAGCAGCACAGCTCCAGTGGCTGCAGCCAACTCAACCCTGGCATTTGTGCGGCCTTTTATTCTGTCTGCCCCCAAGCAGAGGTTTTTCCATCTTTCCAGATTTTCATAAATACCATGGCCTTTCTGATTCATACAAATATTCTAAAGGAAATAAAGGAGTGAATAATCAAGAAACCAGGGTAAAAACAGAGCTTTATGCATCTCAAATGTTGCCATTATGCCCACCAGTTTCCACTGAATACACGCACAGAAAAAAGAAATTGTTAATTGTGCCGTTATCTGGCTTTTATTTCCCTGCTCTTTTGTAAGAGTCCATTCATGACCCCGAGGGATGCTCCTTCCTGCGGTTACAAGGATGTTTGCACGCAGGACAGGAGCAGGATTACAAGGGCAAACCCAGGTCAACTTTTGGTTTTGCAAAACCAAGCAGATGGCAAAGGAAGCGTTCCCATGAACTGCAGAGGTGTTCTTCAATTGCAGGGCAGAAGCTGGTGGGGTTTGGTCCGAGGCCGGCTCCCTGCTGGGAACCAGAGCACCAATTTCCTTGCACACTCCCTACAGACACGAGGCAAAACCAGCAACATACTAGAATAACTGAAGATGAGCAGGTGCCAGACATAAGCCCCTCACTCAGCCTCGCAGGGTGCTGATAGCAGAGGGCACTCACTGCTTGGACAGGGACTGCTCAGCTCGCCCTGAGCACAGTGCTCAGTAACTGCAGCAACACTGGGAACAGGAGCTGAGTGCTGCACTAGCTGGGGAGGGGACACGGGGTAGCAGGCAGCACATCAAAACCAGCTCCTGCCCAGCAGCTCTCACATACTGCGAGCCCTCAACAAGCTCCTCCTCCCCACGCGTGAGCATCCAGTGCTGCAGAACTCCATCTAGACGTCTAGGAAGTTGTTGCGCAACTTCAACATCCTTCAAGGATGAAGAAGGAAACTGATACACCAGGAAACCGGGGCTTGGAGAAACCCCCGAGCACAGGTGAGGTACCAGGCTGCAGGCAGCTCCTCTAGGGCAAGGGTTGTCCTCTCACCCCCAGGCACCCTACTGAGGGCCTCTGCTGTCATCACCCCCATCCCAGGGCTCTGCCCCCCGTTGTAAGTCAGAGGTAGGAAAACTGCCTCGGCCGCTAAGGGGATACCAACAGCATCCTTGGTGCTTTGGCTCCTGGGGGGCTGCAGCAGGGAGGAGGAAGAGGACTTCAACTTCAGGCAGACTACTGCTGCCTCCTGAGCCCCCAGCTCGAGCCTGCTGGGATGCACAGAAGAGACTACCTTGTCCCCCCCTCACCTCCGCACTGCCCCCCCGGGAGTGGGGGGGTCCCGCAGCGCCACCCAGGGCCGGTTCTCCTTCGGGAGGGGCTCAGCTCGGCAGAGAGCAGAGTCGACAAGGAAGGAACAGGGCAAATGGAGGCGAGGGTGACCCACGCGGGGCCGAGCGCACTCTACAAGGTGCCGGGTTACCGAGAGCAGGGCTGGGCAGTCGCGGGTCCTCCCATCCCCACTCAGCCCCCGGGACGCTCCCCGCCCCCAACCCAAGGGAGAGGAGCCGAGCGCTGCAGCGCGGATCGGTCTGCAGCCGGGCGGCGCCCCCGGCACCCCGGCCGAGACTCTCCGCTGACGAACCCCGGACATAAAAAGCAGCCGCGCGTGGGCGGCGGTGAGTCACGGCGGTCCCCCCGCCGCCGGGATCGCGCTCGGGAAAGCGGCTCCCGCCCGCCACCGACCCGGGGCTGCTCCGACACGGCTCTCCCCTCCTGGTCCGAGCTCGGGCTGCCGCTCGCCTCACCCGGGAGCGTTCGAGACCTCCGGCGCGGAGCGAAGGGGCGCCGGAGCCCAACGCGCGGCCCCGAGTCCCCCCCAAGGCGCCCCGCAGCCGTCGCTGGAGCCGCTCCCCGCTCCGGCCGAGGCCCCGCCGCCGCGCCCCAGCCCCACCGGCAGCTCCACTGGGTCCCCCTGGGTTCCCCTCAGACCGAAGTTCTGCAGGAAAGACCCCCCTCTTCCGCCGCCCACACCTACCTCTCGGAAGTTCGCTCAGCGCGTCCCCCGAGGCCGCTCCACCGCCCTCCTTCTCCGCGGTGCCCCCCAGCAGCGGGGCCGTGGCCGGGACCGACGCCACGCCGCCGCCCTCGTGCAGTAGCACTTCGTTGTGTAGCGCCTCGCCGTGCGGACGGTCGCGGCCAAACTCGCCTATTGCCGCCGAGCACACTGCGGGGAGAGAGGCGCGGTGAGATGGGACCGAACGCACCACATCCCTTGCCCGCTCCCGGGACCCCCAGCTCCGCACCTGCCGTCAGCAGCGCGTGGATCAGCACCGCCCGCCCGTCCATGGCCGGGCACAGCGTCCCGACAGCCGCTCAACTCAGTCCCGCTCCGCTGCGACTCTTCGCCCGCACGGCCCCGCCGCGGGTAAAGGCAGTGGGGCGGGGCAAGGCGGGGCTGGGGGCCGCCCCTCCTCCGGGAAGGGCTTCCCCGGGGCACCGCGGGCCGCCTCCGTCGGGGTGCGTTCGCTGCGTTGCGAGGAGTGCAGGATGCTCTCTGGGGCCTACTGCTACCGTGGAAAGTGGTCTGGAGAGGAGTGGGGCTCCCCTAAGCACCACCCGCGAGGTGCTAGAAGCAGAATACAACGGCTCGGAGCTGAAACCTCCTCCTTGGTACTGGCACTGGGGCTGGGAACCATTAGCGGACTAGCAATAGGACGAGAGGTGAAGGCCTCATGTTGCACCAGGGAACATTTGGGTTGGATATTAGGAAACGTTTCTTTGCAGAAACCGTGGTGATGCACCCGTACAGGCTACCCAGGGAGATGGTGCAGTCACTGTCCCTGGAGGAATTCCAGAAATATGGAGATGTGTCACTAAAGGGCATGGTCAGCGGGCATGGTGGAGACTGGTCAATGGTTGAACTCGGTGGTCTTAGTGGTCTTTTCCAACCTTCCTGATTCTATGATTCAGCTGTGTGACTCTTTCCCTGTTACCATCAGTGTTGATGGGAGACGGCTCAGTATGGCAGCCTTCAGGGGTAGTGGAGGTCCTTTTTGTCAGAGGAAATAACTGCAGAGTACTCAAAGGGCCATGGAGAGTCTGAAAGGGGCTGGAGCACCTCTCCTATGGGACAGGCTGAGGGAGCTGTAGCGTTCAGCTCAGAGGAGGCCCAGGGGTGACCTTGTCAGTGCCCATAAATACTTCAAGGGAGGATATGTAGAGCACAGAGCCAGGCTCCTTTCAGCGTGTCCAGTGCCCGAACAGGAGGTGAAGAGCACACACTGCAACACAGGCGGTTGCCTCTGACTGTCAGCACTGCTCTGCTGTGCAGGTGGCAGAGTGCTGGAGACACTATGGGGTCTCCTCCTGGGAGATCTCTGAAGCTGAATGGATGCAGTGCTGGGCACCCTGCTCTGGATGGCTCTGCTGTGGCACCGCTGAGCCAGATGGTCCTAGAGGTGCCCACGAGCCTCAGCCCCCTGTGACTCCATAAGTCCCTGGAGCCACCTCTGTGTCTGGATGGTGAGGCCATTAACCAGGTGGACTTGTGGCTTCCCCAAAGAATGTGGCACATCAGCGGGTTGCCCTGGCTACTGGCCCCATTGCTCCCACCCTGGGAACCACTTTTGGCTGCGTTGTGATTGGCCTTATTTTCATCCCAGGTGACAGGCCAGAAAACACTGGTGATGCCAAACACTGGGCAAGTGCAGTAGCTAGGGATTGTTCCAGGTCACGTTTGGCATGGCCGCCTGCCCTGCATTGTTCCTGGTAGCTCAGATTCCCAGGCCCAAAACCCCAATGCCAGTTTCAGTTCCGCACAGCACAGCACAGTGTGATTAAATATTCCTGTGACTGTTGTTGTTGTCTCCAAGGAATACTGCCGGATTTGGTAACCCCCTGGCTCACACCCTCTGCTTTGCTCAGACCTGACTTTTGCAATTGTTTGCTGGATGGTTTCCCTTCCGGCTCCTCCAGGCATCATCAGCCTTTAAGAATTTGGCACAGAAGCAGCATAGGCGAGGTGAGTGTGTCACTGCATGGCAGCTCCTGCCTTGCTGACCTGCTGAGTGCCAGCACCTCCAGCACCCCCGCACATCCCTCCCCAGTCATGTCCCTGCCTCAGGAAGGGGTTTTCACCCCTGCTAATTCCCTGCCACCAAAATCCTCTAGGACAATCTTGTGCAGCTGAGGCGCACAGGAAGAGGTGCATTTACATTACCTGGCAGAGTGTAAAGGCAGCACTGAGGTCAGCAGAGGTGCCGCTGTGCCCTGGAAGCGGCTTTTGCTCCAGGCAGCCCACGCAGCCGAATGGGGCACACGCTGGGCCTGGCAGGACCAGGGTGCTCCCAGGTGCTATTCCTGGCCCTGGGCTAGTTCCAGTGCCTTTACAAACACTTTCCCCCCTGCCCTGTTCTCCAGCCACTCTTTTCTCTATCTGTTGTGTGAAAAGACCTTTTGCAGACGGAGGGGAATGGCTGAAAAAACTGGCTGTTCCAGAGGAACCACAGCAGCAGCCAAGCTTAAAGATACATCAAATACATTGAGTAAACGCTCTGGGAAAGATAAAGAAGTTTACAGCTCCCTTTTGGTTCCTTGCAGCTCCGTATTGAACACCAGCAACTCCAGAGGCAAAACCACTTCTCCTGCATTCCCATGCTTCCACTTCCCTGGGGCTGCTCTGGGAAGGTCCGGACAAGGCGGGCACCGCACTGGGAGCAGCTCCACGGTCCCTGCTGTGCTCGTGCCCCGGTGCTGGTGTGCTCCCGCTCTGCTGCCGGAATCCCCCCCCAGCCCTGCTGGCAGCTGCACGCTGCCCGGCTGTGCGCCCCGGTACACTCCTTAGGAAAGCGCCGTTATCGCAGAGCAAACAGAACGACTGTACGCAGAGTGCAGCTGGGCCGGCAGAGACTTCTGGATGAGTCGGGTGACCGAGTCCAGCCCCGAGGGCAGCGCTCGGCTCCCTGAGACGTGGCAGCTGAGCCGTGGCAGACGGAGAAATGGGAGAAAAGGGCCAGCACTAAACCAAGGGCAAAGTAGGGGTGGACAAACGGGGCCGCGGCACACAGCAGGAGGGTAAGACGGCTGCACGGGGATCCTGGCGGAGCGGGGAGCGCAGCGGCGCTCCGAGCGGGGACGGCTGCCCGCGGGCCGCCCGTGCCCAGCCCCTGCCGAGCCGGGGAGCGCGCCGCGGAGCCCGTCGGCGGCCGGATTCCCCCGGGCTCCCTCCTGCGGTCTCCCGTGGCCATCGCAGCCTTCAGCTCCGACGCCTCCACCCGACGCCTCCCGGCAGCTGCAGGGCACGGCCTGAGAGCCGAGGGTACCGAGAAGCCCGTGCTAGCTGCGTCCCCGCAGTGCCGTGTGCCGCTCCCTTCTCTGTGCCTGTGGCAAGCGGGGTTCTGGTGGGGTGACCCCACTCAGCACCTACTGGTTGCTGGGGACCGGGAGGAGCGGTGAGATGCAGGCACTGAGGAGGGCAGGGGCATGGGGCAGTTCTGGCTGTAGCCTTGGTAAGGGGGTTGATGGGGAGGGATTCCATCTTATCAGTGTGGGACTGGGTGCCTCATGGAGAAGTGGGCTGACTTTTCACCGCAGCCTGGGGAGGGCAGAGAGAAGGCTGAGCAGCACACAGAATCATAGAAGCATTAGACTTGGAAAAGGCCTCTGAGGTCACCAAGTCCAACCGTCAGCTCAACCCCACCGTGCCCACTAACCGCGTTCCTAATGCCACATCTACACGTTTCTGGAACACCTCCAGGGTGAGTTACTCCACCACCTCCCTGGGCAGCCCGTGCCAGTGCATTACCACTCTTTCACAGAAGAAATGTTTCCTAACACTCAACCTGACCCTCCCCCGGCACAACATGAACATCCTGTCGCTGTTACCTGGGAGTAGAGGCTGGTCCCCACCTCGCTACAACCTACTATCGGGGAGCTGCAAGGAGCAATGAGGTCTTCCCTGAGCTTCCTCCAGACTGAACAACCCTGGCTCCCTCGGTCGCTGCCCGCAGGACTTGTGCTCCAAATGTGAGAGGAGCTCCTGTCCCTGCTTTGGCACGGGGTGGGGGCCTGGCGCATCCAGGTGACCAGAGCCACGTCCCAGCCTCACCCTCACCTCCAAGCCCATTGAGCCTGAGCTGCAGTTTCTGCAAAGCAGATCTCAGCACACTTCAACCCAGTGTGTTCCCCTTTGGCACAGGGGCCAAAGCTTACGGCCACCCATGCTGCCCTGAAATGTGATGTCTGCCACACTGGTGCCTGGCTCCGTGCCACACTGCTCCCATCAGTGGCTGCTGCATAGGCCAGCCAGCTGGTTCCAGTACAAGCAGCCTGTGTTTGCTGGGGTGTTTGTGCTGCGTGTTGTGGTATTTGCACTCTATACAATGAGGCTGTTTGTTTGCAAAGAGTGAAGGTAGCAAGGCCTGGTGGCAACACATTCTGTGCAAGCAGGGCCATGTGTTGTGGCAACACAGCACTCTCATCTCCATCCCATTTGGTCTGGTGGTATGGGCATCACTTGGTGCTCTCATACCTTCTCTGGCTGGGGCCAGCCTGGCTGCCAGCTGCAGGCTGCTGGTGGGGCTGGGGGTGGCAGTCAGAGGGGCTCCCTGCTGCCCCAGGGATGCAGGCTGTCTCCTTCCAGCTCCTTCTATCCCACTCAGTGGTGATTCCCTCAGTGGTGGCACATCCCTCCCAATCATACATCCCCACGACCCAGTGACAATAAGGAAGGATACCATGCCACATCCCCCTGCCTCAGCGTTGCTGCCACAGGGCCATGCGCTTCCTGTCCCATGCACTGACGCTGCCATCAGAGATCGCTCTTGGCCTTGCCATGTGCTCTCCAAAGCCCTGTGAGGTTTGAGAGGGCTCGGAGCCACGCTGCCTCTTCCCAGAGCATAGGAGCAGGTTGTGGTTGGCCTCAGGGGCAGGTGCATGTGCTGAGGTGCGATATCTATCTGGAAGAGTCAGACCTCATCCTCTCTGCTGTAGTTACAGAATGATGGCAGCAGCTGTCTGCATCATGCACGTGTCCCCTGCAGTGAGCCAGGTGAGTAGCAGTGGGCTGTGCTGCCCACCAGTCCAGGTTTGATGCAGCTGTTGGCAGAGCTGGGATTCCCCAGTCTCTTGCCCAGGTGGGTGGCTTGGGCAGCAGGAGCCACTGACACCAAGGCCTTCAGGGCTGGCCACTGTGTTTTGATAACACTGTTTGGGGTTTGGTTCCTGGCTGTTGATCTGTGGCCAGTTTGAACTTGCTCACAACTTTTATAAGGGCGTGATGAGTGAGGTCCTGTGAGTACTGGCAGCTGTGGAAAGCAAGTGCCTAGTGGTGCATGTGGCTCCTGACTGCTCTGCACAATGAGATCCGAAGCTCCTGGGCCAGCTGGCACAGCTCCAGATGTGCAGACTGGGCAGGGGGACTCTGCAATTGGCAGCTCTGAGCTCCTCCACACAGCGAACAGCCATAGCATCTTCTCATCAAGCATCTCCTCCGCAGCTGAGCGCATCAGTGCCATCCTGCTGCAGGAAGAGGTCGGGGACCGAAAGTGCCCACTGCTGTTCGTCCAGCTCAATGAGCTGCTCAGCACTGCAGCAGGCCTGGCGTGGAGAGAGACAGCTAGGTAGGCAGTGGGCAGGGCCTGGCAGCACACTGGGAGTGTGGGGGGAAGCCTGTAAGTGTTCTGCCTTGGGGAGTGCCCCAGGAGCGTCCTACCCTGTGGGAGTGCTGAGTTTGCTTTGCCAGCTCCAGTGTCTGCACTGTGCCTTCCAGGAAACTCTTCTTCCTGATTTTGAGTGACTCATTTCATGTGAAAGCTTCTGCCCCCTGTGAGGGCATGGTGTCAGGCTGGGGGCAAATGGTCACGCTGTCTTCTCACGGCATTCACGTATTCTCTTAGTTCTGCTTCTGCATTCACTGACTCTCCAAGTCCTCGGCAGCAAACCAGTGGTGGGAGTGCTTCACTGTCTGGCTGGGCAGAACTGAAAGCACTGTGCTGTGGGAAATGGGCAAAGAGGACATCATGGGAAAGCTGGTCAGAAGGATGCGCTCTGCAGGACATTTGCGTCAGAGGTGAAGCCTGGGTGCAGCGTGAGCAGTCAGCGGTGCTGGGCGGCTCTTCCTCGGGGCAGGGGATGCATCCTTCCCACAAACCACTGGTGGGAAAGGAGGTGCACCGCTCACCTCAGAGAGCTGGGGCACTGCAGGTGTGAGAGGTCTGTGGCCATGATCCCAGTGCATGCGCCTTGAAGTCCTGGGAGATTATTTGGTTTCTTTTCCAGCGCAAGCAAGAGTGGCCTATAAAAACGGCTTGGCTAGGGGCAGCACTCCCAGCGTGGAGCTGGGCTGCAGTGGTAACGCAGAAGCGGAGCCTGAAAGAGGCTCAGTTGTTCAAGGCAGTGGGAATCAGAAGCAGCCTGGGGGCAGAGCTGAGTGCCAGGAGGGCAGGTAGAGCATGGGGAGGGTGATGGGATCCTGGGCAGGGGCACAGCAGAGCCAGGTCCATCCCAGTTCTGGCGTGGGGCAGGAGCGTGGCTGGGAAATGCCACCTCATCGTGCTGCCCCTGTGCAGCTTGACGGCAATGGCTGAAGGAGACATGAAGATACGTGCTAGCGGTCCCCACGCAGCAGTGGGCCTGCTACAGAGTCCTGCAGGTCTGGAGCCATGAGCCTCTGGGGCTCTCCCAGCTCTCGACCCTCCTCTCCCAGTGCAACTGTGCCCCAGGCAATGCCCTGGGGCCTGGCAGCAGGCTGCCCTCAGCACTGCCCTGAGGAGTGGTCAGCACTGCCTTGTGGGTACTGCTGGGCACGCTTTCCTCATGCTGCATACTGGTGGACAAAGGGAAGCTCTGTGTGTGACGCTCTGCAAGGATCTGGCACAGCCTGACTGGCAAACTGCTCCAAACACTCCTCTTCTGACTGCCAGCAAGCACTGCTGCCCATGGGGCTGGGTGAAATCCCTCCAGCCGGGGGAGCAGAGCGAGGTGTGGGGCAGCAGGGCCCCATGCCCAAGCCAAGCTTAGAGATCTGTGCTCCTGCTGCTGAGCACATGACACCAGAGCAGACATTCCCTGCTCCTGACTGCACTTCTCCCTGGGCAGGTGGATTAAATTTGAAGAGAAGGTGGATGATGGAGGGGAGCGCTGGAGCAAACCCCACATCCCAGCACTCCGCCTGCACAGCCTCTTTGAGCTGAGGACGTGCCTGCAGAAGGGGACGGTGCTGCTGGATCTGAGTGCCCACAGTTTCAAGGAAATAATCGGTAAGTGGGTAATGTGGAGAAATGGGATGGGATGCTCCCAGGACAGGAGCCAGCCCACCAGGAGATCCCTAGACAAAGCAGTGACCAGAGGGTACCTGGATCCACCAGCAAAGAGGGCTTTCCCCAGCAGAGCCCCATGGCTGGGCAGAGCTGGGACTCAGCACTGCCTTTGTTGTAGGAAAAGCACTCTCTGCGCAGCCTGAGGTATGGGAGCCCGAGCTGCAGGACTGCCTGGCAGCTTTGCTGCTCCGCCAGCCATTCCACCGAACTACCATGCCGCCGCTGCGTGTGCTCACAGAGCTCAGCCTTGCTCCCTGCAGAGGTATGCCCGGCACCACAGCAGGGGCTGGCATGCTGCTGCTGTCCCTGGGATATGTACCATGGTGACCTTTTGCTTGCGTGTGTATTTTGCTGCTTGTTCTGTTTCTTTGCAGGGAAGGCCAAATCCTGCCCTGAGACCAGAACCCAGTTCTCAGAAACACCTCTGAAGGAGCAGGTAGGGTGGGAGGGGCTGGGCAGATGGATCAGGTCGCTGTGGGAGAAACAGTTTTTCCAAGAAATGCATCAGTTTCTTGGTCTCAGACCCCAGATGAGCTGAAAAGTTCTGTCCACAGATGGCACAGAAAGGTTTTACAGGTCAGGACCTTTGTCTGTCACTGCAGGACACAGCCTCCCTGACGTGTTCTCAGTGGGGGAAGCAGAGAGTCCCCAGGCCACAGGGCCCAGAGGAGGTGGGGGGGGG